>PVJD01009028.1:0-66851 GCA_004026545.1 Mormoops blainvillei
TTCTTTTATATTTTATAATATATTGGATATTATAAATATATTAGGTATTATAACATCCAATATATGTTACATGTTGCCTATTATATATTTCCTATATGTATATTTATATATCATAAACTTTTATGTATGTACATGGATGTGTGTACATGGATACCCACACATATATAAATGACATGAAACTGGGAGAACTAGCATCTTGCTTGAGTTTGGTTAAGAGTCTTATCTTACCCAGTACTATTTAGAGATACCCATGTTTTGAATATGTTTCTGATTATTTAATGTGAAAATATAAAAAGCTCCTCTAAGAATAGGAAGCCAGTTCAGGAATGTAACTTCCTCTTTTGATTAAAGGGCTGTGTTTTCCTATGCAAATGTAGCAAAGCCCAGAAATTAGCAATGACTGCTAAATTAACACACTTGAAGAGCTTGGCTGGTTCTAATAGGCAGTCAAATGGTCTTGTTATATTGTAATGGTGCCAAGCTAATTGAAGTGATTACTGTTGCTCATGAGCAGCTTTTTTGAAGTAGGAGTCTTTTAAATTATCCATAGACGTTAAATGTCAGACACTATTGTGTAATTACACTTTGTAAATGCTGAATGTCATAAGGCATCACAGGTAATTGAGGTTTACAGAGAAGAGCTTTTTCTAAACCTAATTGGGCATCAACTCTTTGTCACTTTTTCTAAATCTAATTGGGCATCAACTTTTTGTGCCAGGGGACACTCCAGTGCCTTGCAACCTCCCTTTCTTCCCTACCTTCTCCTGCTAGGCTTACGCATGGGGCCCTGCATGTCATGGTGGTTCCACATCATTGATCTTAAAAAACCTCTTTGTTTGTATCACCCTCTAGACTATTCAGGGACTGGTACACGGGTTTGGGTTATCCCAGACTGAAGCTTGTTGGGAAGCGGGATGTGGCTATCTGATGGCAGTTTGGGACCATCTGAATGCAATATCAAGCGCTTTAAAACCTCAGAGTGATCCCAGAATATTCTGTGGATCCTGGGACTTTCTTTCTTTTTTTTTTTTTTAAAGATTTTATTTATTTTTAGAGAGGAAAGGAAGGAAAAAGAGAGGAGAGAAACATCAATGTGTGGTTGTCTCTTGCACACCCCCTCCTGGGGATCCAGGCTGCAGCCCGGGCATGTGCCCTGACTGGGAATTGAACCAGTGACCCTTTGGTTCACAGGCCAGCACTCAATCCATTGAGCCACACCAGCCAGGGCATGGATCCTGGGATTTTCATCTGTGTTTTTATGTGTGAGAGTGACTTTGAAAAACATCTCTTTGTGATATTAGAAATGTTTTTTTTTTTTATGGCCCTAAAAAAGCTATCTATGTTTGGTCCTATTGTTTTTATTTCTTAGGTCCTATCATAACGTACACATTAGGGTTCTGATTTTTAAATAATTCATGGAAAGAAATTTTCTCCTCTGCTTTTGTGACAGGACTGTTAATCATAAACCAAACTTTAGAAAGTTAAATTTGGAATCTTCAGATGTCATGCCTGTGGGAGCCATACACTAAGAGCGACCAAACAGCCAAATTGGACTTTTTAATACAGACGTCAAGATTTCCTGTTGTTGACCGTGAATCAGCCTGGCTCTCTGGGAATACAGTCTCAGTGTCTGACATAGTGGCTGGCAGGAAATATACAAAAAGGCATTCTTATTGTGTAATTCTTAATACATGTGCTCAATTGGTCACCAAACTTTATTAAATAAAACTATTATTATCTCACTGATTTCATGACAAGGCCTTCATTGTGTGCTTTCAGCAGGTAGCAATTTCTGAAAGTTCTTTTTGTAAAGCTATCTTTATCTGTGCTTTTTTATTTTCTATGATAAATTGAGTTCTGATTAAAGTGTTTCCTGCCCCACACAAGGAGATTGTATGTGAGAAATGTCAGTCCGTGTAGAAAAAAGTATGTGGGTATTTTTCACACTGTGACAAAAGAGGAGCCAAGTAAATTCTTGCTGAGTATGTTCCAGAGAGTTTGCTGATTTCTGAAGATGAATGTAGAGATGTTCACATAGATACTCTGAATGGTCTGACCTTATTAAAATCTTCAAAGATGCATTCCATTCTTTGATTGTGATTTTTTTTCACTGTCTTATTGACAAGGCAAATTAAATGAGTACTTTTTATACATTACAAGTGTGTATAGATACTTGTCAGAAATAACACTAAGCAGTAAGTATAGTTTTTCTAGCATCACATTTGAAGGTGGCTTTTAAAATGTGCCTGTCAGAGAAGAATCAGGTTCAAGGATATTATTAAAGTTGTTAAAAGTTTATAGCAATAATATGCAAGGTGTCACACAAAATGTTGAATTAGACATGGTTTTTGCACACAGAGCTTCTGCACCTTCTCTCACTTTGCTTCTCCCTGACTGAGTTGCATTCTTCTTTATCAAGTTCTTACCCCTAGAGCTTGCAGTCTTGCCATTCTTATCAGTCAATGCCTCCATTGCTCCAGGTATAACAGGGTGGGTGAGACTGGTGGGAGAGCATTATTCTTACTGGTGTGATAGTAATGGCTAAGATATGTAGAAACTCAAGGTTAGCCACAGTTTTTGAAGAATTACTCAGTTATTGTTCCTTTTCTAGGAATCCCCAAATATAAACAACAAAGCGGAACTCTTTCCGCAATGGCTTTGAATGGAAACTCCCGGATGCCAGTCATCCAGGTGGGGATCAAGGCAACAGGTCAGAAAAGTGACCACCAGTGGCTGCTCCCATGTGTTCAAGGGCAGCTCTAGCATTCTCCGGGTCGAGGTCTGCTGCTGGCTTCATGGGGGTGGTCATCAATGCTATCCATCACTTATTTTCAACTCTCTGCCCTCAGGTTTTTGTTAGTGTTTGTGTATTTAATGTGTGCCCCAAGACAACAATTCTTCCAGTGTGGCCCAGAGATGCCAAAATGTTGGACACCCCCTGTAAGAGGAAAGAATCACCAGAGTCCAATTTCTGACATGCCTCCTCCCCAGTCCAAGTCAGAATAACGTCCTTACTATCTCCTTAATGGGGCTCACCTGATCTCACTTGAAGATCTTAACATATTGGGTTGGCCAAAAAACCTGTATGTTTTTTTTTCTGTAAAAACCTGTATGGTTTTTTTTTTCTGTAAAAGAAAAGACACAGTTTTCATTTTTACCAGTAACTTTATTGATTTGGATAATTTGGGTATGTCAGCTATGTCTCCCTTGGTATAATGTTGATTTTCTCAATTAATGTCTTGATTTGATTGCTATCAACTTTAACTTATCTATCCAACTGTGGAGCTCCATCCAATGAGAAATCTATAGCATGAAAATTTGCAAACCACTTTTGACATGTTCGATCAGTCACAGCACCTTCTCCATAGACTGCACAAATCTCTTTCTTTGCATTTCAGTTGCATTTTTACCTTTCTTGAAATAATAAAGTATAATATGCTGAAAATGTGTATTTTCTTTCATCTTCAATATTAAATGGCTACATAAAAATTCACCAATTTTGATAAGCTTTTTTTGAATGCTCACTGATATGACAGCTGTCACAATACATCCTAACAAAACTGTTTTGAATGAAGTTCTAGGGGTGTCCAACCCATGGGCCATGGACCACATGTGACTCAGGGTGGTTATGAATGCGGCCCAACATGAAACTGTAAATTTACTTAAAACCTTTTTTTTTTTTTTTGCTCATCAGTTTTCATTAGTCTTTGTGTATTTATTGTGCGGCCCACAACAATTCTCCTTCTAGTGTGGCCCAGAGAGGCCAGAAGGTTGGACACCCCTAAGAACCATTTTATGGAAAAAAAAACACCCAAACTTTTTGGCCAACCCAACATTGTTTGTGTGAGGGAGGCGTTAATTTGATTTTAAGATCTCATGTCATCTCTAGTTGTCTCAAATCTTTCTTGGTTTCTGGTCCTAGATACTAGGTTGCAGTAAATATGGAAACAAAAAAACTGAAGATCTGTTGGCTGGTAGCAGATTTACCATATCCCAGATTTCGGCCTACATTCCAAGCTGATTCTTTCCCTCGTTCTTCTTTCACGGGTACCTTCCCTTTCAGCCTTCTTCATCTTAGAGGCAACTATATTTGTGTCCTTGACCGGCAACATGTTCCAATGTGTTGTCAGAGATTTCAGTCTCATGTGCCTGAAGAGATACCATGTATGATTGCTAAAATATCAAGAATCAAAATGGCATCTGATAGCTGTGCAACCCCTAAGGGTGGAAAGAAAGAGTTCGTTTAAGGCAGAACGCACCAATCCATTGTATTAGCAAGTTGCCAGAGCTGTCCTTGTCAGTGTTTACTTTTTTCAGAAGGAGGAATAAGGTGAAACACATGGGAGAAGTTTGGAGAAATCAGTGCAAAATTAAGATGCTAACATGTCCTGAGGATGGAAAACATTTTAGGGAAATGAAGCAATTGGTAAATATTGTCTGTTACATTGATAAATAGGACTTGGCAGCCATCCAGACTCTGCATTTAATTTGAAGCCAAAAATGCCTTTGGATTTGACAAAGCAATTTCATGTGTGGTGGTAGATGTAGACTCTAAGGTGGGCAGCTGGTGATGCGTGCTGGTGGAACAGCTTTTGAAGAGTATCACAGTGTGTTGATGCAGTGGCCCTTCAGGAAACTAATATATTGTCTGTTAATATATATTAACCTTTACATTGCATAAGGATAATGATAGGAGTTCTGAAGTGAAGAATTTAAAATTCTTATCAGCGGTTTCTTTCATGATATTTTTCATATGCCCATATGTCATATCAAATCACGCTAAGTGTGAGGAAGGGATGATGTAGAATTACCATTGTTGCAAATCAAACTAAGGTGATACTTTAATTAGCATTGTTTTTTAAGACCTACTGTGTGTTAAACAAAGTGGCAGGTTTTCTGGGAGAAACAGGACAAGGTTAAGAAGTGGTTCTGGTCTTGCAGAGATTTGTGTTTTGGTTTTTCATATCACTATTCTATTTAGCCACGTGTGGGTTGATTTTATTAGAATCCTGGGCTAACGAACGTCTCACAAAACAAAGAGATGGGTTGGTTGTGTCAAGAGCTAGGTATGTATGAGGAGAGGCCTAGAGGCCTGTCTGTACTCTGTGGTATTCTCCCTTCTGCAGTCCCCTGCCTGCCCTAGACCTTTGTGAAAAATCTGCAGAGTATACTCTCTCTGAGTTTGTCTCTTCATTAATCTTTCTTCCTGTTCTAGCATATATGTCATCTAAGGACGTGGCAGGCCTGATGGCTTCATGGGAGGACTCAATGTGAGAGCCAGGAAGGGCCAGGCCAGACCACTGCTTTTACCTTATAAAGGGACCCGAATATTCATTTCCTACATTTAAGTCAGATGTTGACATGCTTAGAAAAACCTTAAGCAGTGACAAAGTTCTGACTTAAGGAAGATTGAAGATTTTTATAAGCACAACAATGTCTAATATTTATTCAGGCCTTATTATTTGCCAGGCTCAGTACTATGTCCTTAATTAGTTCTTTTAAACTATAGAACAACCCTATGAAGCAAGAGTTTATATTATCCTGTTTTTTCAAAAGAGACAACTAAGGCCATGGAGAGGTTAAGAAATGTGCCCAGGTATACACGGCTAGTAAGTGGCAGAGCCAGCACTGAGACCAGGTGGTCTGACTTCAGAGCTCATACCCCATTGGGTCCACCCTCTCATCCATCTTTACACTCTCCTATGCGAGAACAAGAGAAATAATTTTCTTGTTGCTTCCCATCGAAACATCTGCTGTCTCCCCTCCCCCTTCTCTCACTTAGCTTTTCCTAACTCCTCTGCACTCCCGGTAATATGAGATATATATATATATCATCCAGAGTTGGGGGGCTTTGGAGGTCACATAACCCTCCATAATTTCCTCTCTTTCTCTCTCGTGGATTTGCAATAATGTTACAGGTGTGTTACAGAATAGGAAGTGGTTTCAAATAGGAAAGAAGCTACAGAAATTGTGGAAAGTACATCACAGTTCTACTTCAACTAAAATCATACTTTTCATTATGATATAAACTAAAATGGAGAAAATCTAACAGCCCTATTTCTAGGAAGTACCATCTATTAACAGTGCTCTGGGTGGGGCGATAGTGAATTAAAATGAAGGGGTTTGCAGAAAGAGATCAGGAGAAGATCACAAGACACAAGGAAGTAGTTCTTTTAGAGTAAAAAAAAATCTCAATTTATAATTCTCATTTCTTATCATTTGATAGTTCCCACATCTAGCTAGATTTCCTTAGTATTTCTCACAAACCTTTCCCGCATTCAAGTATTTGAATAAGACTCATACCTTTGTTCATGTTTTCCTTTTTAATTAAAAAAAGAAGCAGCTTGATAAACATTGTGTTCCTAAAGCTTTAATTCAACTAATATTTATTGAAAACCCACTGTCTGCCTAGTTAGGAGCTGTGGAAGAAATAAAATTAGTGTATGACAAGATTTTCTACCTTCAAAGGATTTATTGTCTTTGAAACCTAATACTCTGAAAAATAGAAAGTAATACAATTGAATTCAGGACAATTTTATTATTTGCATAGGATGATATTTTAAATTTGCAAAGGACTATCTTCTTTAATACTTTTATGACCCCATGAGATAGTTACTACTATTTTATGAATGCAGAAATGGAGCATCTGAGACATGGATTGATGGTCAAAGACACATGGGTTAGAGATCCTGTCTTCTGCCTTCCAACTAGGCTTTCCCACCAAGACATGTCCCCTTTGTCACAATTTCCCCTGGATGAGGTGGGCAAAGCCAAGCACCACAGTGTGACTGATGTGCGGTGGGAGTTTGTCTGGTGCCACGTGCCCTCTTGAGAGCATAGTGCTGGTTGTGGTTTGGGTATATGATTTAGACCTCACTTGAAGAATATACTAGAAAGATATCCAGGTTTCATTCTTCAAAACTGGTGGCTCAATTACACTGAGAGTATCTGTTATGTGCTTAACTGGGTCCCTAAAATGTGTAGTTGAAGTCCTAACCCCCAGTACCTCAGGATGTGACTTTTATGACTGGTGTCCTCATAAGAAGAAGAGACTGGGACACAGACCTGTAAAGATAACAGGGAAAAGACAGCCATTAACAAGCCAAAGAGAGAAGCCTCAAAGGAGAACCAGCACCACCAGCTCTGCGATCTCAGACTCCACCCCTAGCCTCCGGAATTGTGAGAAAATAAGCCGTCCAGTCTGTGGTGCGCTGTTACGGCTGCACTTGACATCTAAAACAATGCCTAAATTCTTTTACAGTGGTTAGTCTTAATATTTACCCTGTGTGTCATTGAGGTGTTGGCATGAAATGGAACCACACTCAGATGGTTCAAATAGCGGGTTTTATTGAAGGGCGACTTAGGGAGATATGGAAAAAGAAAAGGACACCAGAGGCCAGCAGCAGTGGAGAGGTCTTGCTGTGCCTAGGGCTAAGGGGGCAGGGAAGAAATAGGCTTCCAAAGCCCAGTGAAAACCAGAGTTGTGGGCAAGAAGCTGTCCAGTGGGAGCCACTGTTATGGAAAGACATGGCTGCTATCATGACAGGGTTGCAGAAACAGGGAAGAAGTGAGGAAGAAGTATGTCAACTGCCTTCTGATCTCTCTCTCTTTAAAAACCTGTTAATACAACCTGTCTTTCCTTTTTGTTATTTTTTCTAATTAAAAAGATTATAGTTGACATAATATTAGTTTCAGATGTATAGGAGGCCAGAAAACAAGGCACGTGGATGATGCTGTCTGCAGAGGTCAGCTCCCGGAGAGGCGAGATGGGCCAAGAACGATGGAAAATACATGGTTGGGAGAAACAGAGTCAGAGTAACTCTGCAAAAGAAAATAATCAGCATTATAGCTATTCAACAGAGTAGAGAAATGGGGCTGGAGTTACTATTTTTTCTCTAAGACCAGCAGCAAAGTCAACACCAAACTACCTCTTTACTTTTGTGGTTACTTGTGACTTTCCAGTATTTTATGTTATGGGGAAAAGGCTTTCCACGAGAAGAAACTTTTCATTTTTAAGAGTTGGAAGAGAAATCAGCTTTTCTAAATGTCTCAATTTAGAGTTGTGGAAACGGGGGCACTGAAAGGTGCAGGGAAAGCTGGCCCTGGATCTAGGGCTCATAGATCACCAGTCACTACATTGATCCCTACTTGACCTCAGTGATCGCATTTCTTACTAAACTTCCAGTCTTCTTGTTGAGCTTCAGTATAAGGTTTCAAATAGAGTTATGAGCCACATGGTGTTTTGATCAACGATGGACCACATATATGACCATAGTATTAAATATAATATATGGTGGTTTACCATATAGCCCAGGACTGTAGAAGGCTAGCCCCTCTAGGTTTGTGTAAGTGCACTCTATGATGTTTGCACATAGAGGAAATTGCCCAATGACATAGTACTCAGGATGTATCCCATCATTAAGCCGTACATAGCTGTAAAATCAATTCTTTTAAAAAGTTAATTGAGAAACTTCTCTAGGAATTTATTGAGAAAGCAGAGGAGAAAAAAGGGAACCATGGTTTGTTATATTTTATTTTTAGACATGAATAAAGGTCGACTGTGTAATTCAGAAGCAGCCAGATGGCCGGCATTCCATTCAGCTATGGTCAGTTTGCGGCTACTCTGCAAACCAGTCTGGGGGAGGATCCCTGAGGTAAACCCTCACCCTGGGGTCATAGCCCTGGCAATGCTGTAGCCCTTCTCAGCATCCTTGGTTTATCCTTCCTGTTTCCTCACTTATCAAATATTTATTGTCAACAATGGGCAGGGCAGTTCTGTTTGCACACAGTGCGATGGGGTAATGAGATAGTTAGGTTTCCTCCTGTTATTGATGGGGAATGCTGATGGCATGAATAATTTTCTCTTTTTATAAATGGGAATTTAATTATTGATGCCTTGTTTAGGCAGAGACAAAGGTGTTAGCGGTATATACTGCAGCTGGAGGCCTTAGCTGGCCTGAGGCTGTAAGGCCAGTCTAAGGCTTTGTGGGGTTCTTGAAATGAATTTATGTAATTGTCTAGAAAAACAAGTGTCTTTTTCTATTAGACTAACTGGTTAGTTACCTACACATACGCACACATATATACATACTCTGTGTATGCTGTCTGAAGAAATTTTTATCTAAAACATATCAAGGAAAACAAACCTGTAAGTCCGAATCCTAACAAAGTGCAGTCACATCAAATCAGTGAGAAACTAGTCCTTTCATACTCGAATACAACATTAATTGAATTCTTAGCATCACTGGAGGAATGTTTATTCATACAGCAAGGATTTTTTTGTGGACTGACAACTCACATTAGTTCTTAACAGGCGATAGAAGGAACATGAGGTCTCTAACTCAGTATTTTAATTTTAATCGCTTTTTTTTGAAGGAATTCAAGGCTCTCGGAATAACATTCCCTCTCCCCCCTGCTAACCCCTACTTCCCTCAAAGAAAATAAAATGAAACACTATAATGTTTTTCTCAAGGAAGAGAAGTTTGGGTTACTACTTTTATTTTTTTTCTTGGAGATCCAATTAGTGTCTCCGTTTTATTCTTCTCAGCTTCCTGGGGAGACAGAGCAGGGAGCTGGAGCAGGTGTCTCTTTCTATGGTGGAATGAGATGTGAGGTGAATTTCAAGGAAAGGAAGCCCTTTACTTATGTGGCAAATAAGTTCCTATGATTTTGATGAATGTAGGAGTGCCATAAAGCAGGAGTCTCAGAATGAATGTGCCCCTAGTGGATCACCTGCGGTTTTGTTAAAGTGCAAATTCTGATTCCGCAGGTTTGGAATGGGACCTGATATTCTGCATTTCTGACACCCTCCCAGGTGAAGTGAGAACTGCTAGTCCAGGGACCACACTTTGAGTGGCGAGGATTATTGGACCAGACAGCAGATCCTTGAAGTACTGGATTTTTAAGATAGGTAAACAGTAGCTATGCTTTAATAATTTTGGTTCTTTATACTTTTTTTTGGTTATCAGAATGAGTACTCTTTTTTTTTTTTTTTTCAGCCAGTATGCCTCAAACAGATTTTTGCTGCAAAAAACTTCATTTTATGAGTGTTAAAGTAGCTGGGACAAGCTGGCCTCAGAATAATTTTTTCAAAATTTTTACTATTGGAAGCCACATTAGAAAATGTAGGCAACTCCCTGTGTTATAAGTAAGGATATTAAGCATCTTCTCACCCTACTTGGGGTATTAGGTTAGCATGCCTTTCCCAGTCTGAGTCTTTTACCCTTCATTGAAATCCTTCTTCTGCTCCTCTTAGCTATTTAGCCAACCTACTAAGTGTCAGTTTCTGGAAAAATGCATTTTTTTTCTCTAAGTGATGGTCTATCATATCTTCATCAGTGTTGACCGTTCTCCAGAACAGACAGTTTTAGCCCACGAGCCCTTCTGGTGCTAAATATATCCCCAACTTCTTCTGGTGCTAAATATATCCCCTTAAATTGCCAAGTACTTTTTCTATAAGGCAGCTAGGTCAATTGTTCCAGGTAAATGAGAAGAAACAAAGAAAAGTTGATAGAAGGGGAAAAAACACTAATATTGGATCATCCTAGCAGTATTAAGATTGAAAACTGCTCAAAAGTGGACTGAGCATGGTATATGTATGTAGATGTGTGTAAATGATAAATAAAGCTTACAGATAAACCAGCCCTGCCCACTACCACCAAACCAGTCCCACGCTTGCACAGCCTGGGAGGATGACAAGGCTCTCTGAATGTCCGCCACCCACCTAGCCCTCCCTTCTCCTCCTCCTCGCAAGTGGAACAGAACAAAACAAAATGTAAGGACGCTTTGGAAGAGCCCTAATGGAAGCCTCATTCTTGCTTCCCTTCTGGTACAGTGATGCAGGCCTGAGCTAGCAAAGGATGGGCCTCAGTTCCCTCCTGGCTGCAGTTAACAGCTCTGGTACCTTCCAGGAGGTTCACAGGGATGGGTAGGTAAATGATCTTCCTGATTAAGCGCTGAAAGATCAATAAGTATTTAAAAAAAAAAAAAAGAAAGAGCGAGAGAGGAGATGGGTATGCAAGAGAGGGAGGAAGGGATCTCAGACCAATTATTTTTCTACAAAATACTTTATGTGACAACAGCGGCAGCCCCTAAAGGGCAGCATGTAACAACAGAGCCTAATTAGAATGATTTCAGTGTAATCATTAACTTGCATCTAACACCTACGAGAGTATTTCTGTTTAAACTAAAACATGACCTGCATGGTGGAGAGGCCTTGTAAACTGTCTCTGAAATAAAATATGTGACAGGAAAGGTCAGAGCTGCTCGCATTTGAATTTCAAGTAGGGAGCCCACTCTGCAGCGGCCAGCGTAGCGAGCCGGCGACGGTTTTCCCAGGCCTTCCTGCCAGCAGTAGCAGTTGGCGAAATCCTCTAGGATTAATTACTGGGATTGCCAAACAAGGATTTTTCTTTGCCTGCCTCTACCCACTTTCCTTTCCCCTCTCCCGACCAGGACAGAAGCAAGGGTCTCTAATGATGTTTGAAGAAAAAGGTGATTTCCTTTGTTGTCGCTATGAGATTGAAGGTCCCTGCCGAGAGGCCTGATCTGCTTGATCCACATACCTGCCGGCTGGCTCCCGGGCCAGGCCTAGCCCAGGCTGGCCTTCCTCGCATGTCCTTCTGCCAGCCACGCAGGGGAGGGCTTGCTAATAAACTCTCTTCCCAGCAAGAGCGATGCCAAGGCATCACCTTCCGCTGGGCTGTGTAAAAGCAGCTATCAAATCAGCAAGATGCAACTGGATTTGCAGGTCTTCAGTGAAATTTAAGAAGGCAAACTAAAACGTTCAGGGAAAAGGAAGCATGAAAATATTGTTTAAGGAAAGCATTTAAAAAGCCAGAGACATAATAATAATAAAAAAAAAATTGGCAGGGAAGGTTTTATTTATTTAGAAACATTGCAAAGAGTTCTGTTAGCAGCATTTATCTGCCTCTCTCTTTTTTAAATTTTTAAAAATTTTAAAAGATTTTATTTATTTTTAGAGAGAAGGGATGGGAGAGAGAAAGAGAGGGAGAGAAACATCAACATGTGGTTGCCTTACATGAGCCCCCTACCGGCTGCAGCCCAGGCATGTGCCCTGACTGGGAATCGAACTGGCAACCCCCTGGTTAGCAGGCCCATAGCCCAAACCACTGAGCCACACCAGCCAGGGCACTCTCTCTTTCTTAAAAAAGGCAGCCTATAAGCAAGCGAGCTGAATTCATTTCCTTTTTCCTTCTGTGACTTTTTAAAGCATTACATACATTGGTATCTTTTTTTCACTTCTGGGAACTTATAAAGCTATAACATTTAGCCCATAAGCCTGACTTGATGAAACCTTCTTTCTTTTCTCCCTCTCCCTGTCTCTTTCTCTTTCCTTCCTCACCAGCCTTGAATGCAGGGCCTCTCTTTGTCATACATACTAATTGGCCCTCTCTTCTCCATCTCTTTGTAATATTGGGTTGGCCAAAAAGTTCATTTAGTTTTTTCTGTATAATGGCTCTAGTCATTCTTAGTTGCCTTTAACTTTATTCGAAATAATTTTGTTAACTTGTATTGTGACAGCTGTCATATCAGCATGCATTTTAAAAAACTTACCAAAATTGGTGAATTTTTGTGCAGCCATTTTAATATTGAAGATGGAAGAAAATATGCAACATTTTTCACATATTATACTTTATTATTTCAAGAAAGGTAAAAATGCAACTGAAATGCAAAAAAAGATTTGTGCAGTGTATGGAGAAGGTGCTGTGACTGATCAAATGTGTCAAAAGTGGTTTGTGAATTTTCTTGGTACTACTGACATTTTAGCCAAATAGTTCTTTGCTGTGAAGCTGTCTTCAACACTGGAAGATATTTAGTAGCAACCCTTGGCCTCTGTCCACTACAAGCCAATAGTGGGAGATAGCTGACATACTCGAAATATCCAAATTAATAAAGTTACTGGTGAAAATGAAAAATGTGTCTTTATAGAAAAAGCTAAACAGACTTTTTGGCCAATCCAATACTTTCTTCATGTTTTCTTTTTTGTTTGTTTTTCAAATCTTTGTCCTCACTTTCTTTAATACAAATACCTGAAAAGGATGAGAGAATGCAAAATGTACTTGGCCAACAGCAGAGAAAAAAACCGGTTTGGCAAACCACAGAGACAAGTCATAGAGGTAGCTGTTCTCGTTACCATTCTGCACTCCGTCAGGAGGGTTTCTGCGGTCGGTGCTTTCAGAGAGACATTATTCATCAAATGCTTGTTAAAGATGGCAAGACAGCTTTTATTCAAGACTATTGCAGCAGAGGGCGGAGTATTGCAACAGGGAAGAGACTGCGCTTAACTCTAAATACCATAAAAACAACTGGGGATTGTAGCTATACTTGGGGAGTGGGGGGTCAAACAGTAGATGGAAAATAAGAAGAGATGTCAAAGGCAGGGGATTCTTGTTAAGTGGCCTTACAGGACTCTTGCTTAAGGCAGGCCAAGGATTTAGATGTCAAGGGTGGGGGATTCTTGCAAAAAGCAGTGCGAAGTGGAGGCGTCATCTAGAGGGCTCAGAGGAGCCTAACTCAAGTCTGATCAAGAAGGAAGCCTTGGTCAGTACTCTCTTCTCAGTGTCTTTCACTAAGTTGGCTAGCTAGGGTGTTCTCATGACACCAACTTCGACACAACAGTGGACAAAATTATATGATACTGAACCAATTCACCCTACAGACTCCTATGTAATTCCTAAACAGGTCTTAATTTCTGAAGCAGATTTATGTTGCTGCTGCTAACATTGGGAAAAAATGATTCTAAAACATGTTTAACTCTAGGTTTAAATACTTCAATTGCTTTTGATTTCTATTGCTATAGTACTAGAAAGAACTGCCTTTGGAGTTGGAAAACAAAAGTTGAAATTCTAACTTTGCAAACATCTCTGATATTCACTGTAACCAAGGCTGGGCTGACTTTGCTAGGGTCCAAGTTGGAGAACACTATTTTTCCCTTTTTCTTCTACCACCTTCAAATAAGCTATGTTGAACCCCATCTACATTTTACCCCACAGTCCCACAGCTTTTCAGTGCCTTTCAGTTGTCAGAATTTACTTTGACAATTAAAGCTCATTTTCAGGTATTAGATCCCAGTCCAGTCCATTTTAAGACCTGAAGCTCACGTATAACTGGAAGCTCTCTCTTCCTCTCGACTGCTCACCCCATCTCTATCGGTCATCGTCTCTCAGGCCAGACCTGCAATGAGGAAGTAAGTGGGCATGGCTTTCCATATCCTCCTACTTCCTTTGTTCTTTATCTCCTTTTGTCCTGTGGGTCCTCCGGAGTTGAGGGTGAGGGAGCAAGGAAGAAGAAGCGATCAAAGTTTCTACCTAGCTGGTACTATTTGCAGTTCTCCTTTGGCTACCATGGCACCTATCATGTCCTCCATTCCACCCAGGGGTCATCCTTAGGCAACCCATGGGGACCCCTGCAGTGTAGTGTATACTTGTGTGTTCTCTTCTAGTCCCCGTCAAGTCTTGCCTGTGGTGGGCTACCTCCCCACCTCCTGCCTCTTAGCTTTGGGGCTTCTTGCCCTGACAGGACGCCCTCTTGGATTCTAGCCAGTCAATAAGACCAGGTTCCCTTCTCAGCCTGTGTGGGCCCATGAGAGGCCCACACACCCTCGCCACACATGGGCTGGAAGGACAAGCTAGGGTCCTGCTACCTTCAGAATTCTCTGAATTTCTGGCCTTGAGGCAGCAACCACATCATGGTTAGTTAAGTTCTGAACATCAAGGATGCACACCCTGCCCTCCCTAGCGTTCTCAAACCATGCCTTGCTTATGTGGGTACTTCAGGACGGACTAGCGACTTTCTTTGACTCAGCAAGACTCCGGCCAAGGATGGGAACCGAAGTCTCATCCTGTAGACCTCCTGGTGGGACTGACGACTTGCCTATTTGTTCTTGTTCTCAACAAGCTTCAGACTCTGCTTGTATCGACTGAAAACTGAGGTGGGATCCACCTCTGAGCAAGACCTGAAGGGGCGGCTCGAGCTGCTTCCCCGCGTGTGGGGGTGACCAGAGCATATCGTCCTTAGCTTTAGCTGACTTTCTGAGAAAATTAAAAAAGCATGAAATAATCTCGCCACAGACACAGACCAAGTAACCTCTGTGAGTCTCAATTTTGTTCTTCTGTAAAATGACAATAAGTGAATGAGTCTCTTCTGTCAGGGTTGTTGCAAGGATGAGACGAGATGATATACATGGAGGTGCCTGTCACATCCAGTCTGTCCTTCGTCTTCCCTAACTTTCTTCTTTTTTCTCCTCTCCTGTTTAATTTTTCTGACTGTTTCTCCTATACCCTCAGGTTGACAGGCTGGGGAACAATCTGACTGAAGTATTGGAGTTTCAATTCAAGATTTTTAGAAGAAGAAGATAATACCCATTTTATTGATGGAAAAAGGGGAACTTCAGTAGGAAAACCTGGGACTGGGACATTTCTAGGATCTCTCAGGTGTGAGAGCAGCTTACAGAGGAAGGCAGGGGTGTATGGTTAGAAATCTGCTTTGCAAGTGTGGTGCAAATGAACTCTAAGACAAACAGGGAAATGCCCCCTTCCACTCCGAAGAAGGAATGGGGGCCGCTTAAATGCCTGCTGTCTTAGCACTTTGCTTCTTAGTGAGCTCCTAATTTATAGCTTGCAAGGGCGTGGGGAGAGACACCTCAGGGAGTGGCAGCTTCAAATCCCCTCAGTGCTGTGTCCCCTGCCTGCCTGTAGTTCTCCTTGTGATAAATGATAGTTTGGGGTGTAATATCTGCTGTGATGGATCGCAGAAGAGTATGAAAATTCATAAGACAGTGTTAGGTTGTATTTCACGAGACTCTCTGTGTATGTGTGTGTGTTTTCATTTTGTAGCCCCATTAGCTCTCTCAGTGATTGCATAGAGTTATGCCATTTTGACAATTTATTGTCTTCCATCTGCTCCATTCTTCCACGCACTGGTTGGAGGGAGATAACTACGTGTCCTTTGAGGCACAGATGGCTAACAGCCCCTCTTGTTGCCCTTGAATCTTTGCCTTTTGCTCCTCTGGGTACAGCCACGGGGGCCAGGGAAATGTGTGTGTGTGTGTGTGTGTGTGTGTGCGTGCGCGTGTGTGTGTGTGCGTGTGTGAGTGATCGTGCGTTTTTTTGGCTTGAGGGCTCTGCCTTATCCATTTCTGCCCGTGCCACTCTCCAAAGTTCTCAGATTCCTAAGGCGCTGTACGCAGCTGCCACAGAGTAGTACTATTCCCTGAATCTTCTAGAATGGGCAAGAGGGTGGGGGAGGGATGCAGAACATTTTGGAGAGTTTGTTTTCTCTAAGAGAACAGACTACCAGTGGATTATGGAAACATACGAAGATTTTTTTTTTTCTGTCCAAGTGGAATTATATCGAATACTAATAAGCAGCACTCATGTTCTAAATGTTGTACTAGTCCGAGCATGGTCTGGTGGCAGGAGCTGCCGCCGCCGCCGCTACTGCCACTACTGCTTGTCCTTTTTCCTTTTTCTCCTCTTCTTGAATTTGAAGGGGCATCCTGGTGTGGTGGGAAAAGCCACTGAATCAGAAGATGCAGTTTTACTTCTAGTTCCACTCCATTGCACCAGCTGAGTCTGGCGGAAACTTTTATTCCCTTCCCACAAACAGTGAAGTGATTGGACTGGGAGGCTGCTGCTCTGATACAATAAGGCTCTGTGGTTGGAGCTCAGGGGACAAGGCCTTCTCTGTCTGGGAGAAGCTGTGGGGCAGTTAAGATCCCTGGAGTTCTGTGGTTTGTGTGTGTGAGCTACTGGTCCTAGTATCTGTGTGTGTAGAGAACAGGGTAATTTGACCTGGAAGTGCTTGTTGGAGGTCATGAGCTTTATGGCAACCATAGAGAAACCCCTCCCTTTCTGATCCCTGAAGAGTAGTGCCTTGGCTGTGCCTCCAAATGCTGTCTTTTCATCATCAGCCAAATTTTGAGCCTGGCTAGATCCTTGGAACAACTCCCTTCAATTTCCCACAGGCCCAGCAGAAGAGAATAAAGGATCTACTTAATTGGTGGGCACCTGGCAGAATTTCTGGCAATGCTAAGTGCCATCCAAGGGGAGCTCACTGAGGATGTTAGGATAATAATTAGGCAATGTATGAGAGCCATTTCACTGTAACACTGGGAGGGGAAGGTGCCTTTGCTTGGCAAAGCTCTTATCTTTATCCTCTAAGATTTAGAACATTCCACATTTACAACATAAGATACTGCCATTCACCCAGGTCACTGAGGGGCTCTGTACTTACTGGTATGTGAAGGGGCTCCTACCAGGAAGATCCTGTTGCTTCATGTGACAAGAGAAACCAAATCACTTAAGACACCATTTTAACTTCTTTTCCATTTTCTCAATGCCCCTTGACTCGAGGCAGGCCCTGTGCAGAAAGCAAAGGTGGAAAAATCCCCCTTGGCTTAAATCAAAAATCCAAGTTTGCTGTTTCCTGCCGGGCCCGTGCCAGGCTGTGGGAGCATATGGATGTACTTAGGTTGAAGGCAGCCTGCTGGAAGCATTCCAGAGAGTTTGACATAATGAAAAAGAAAGAAAACTTAAAGTAGAATTGTCAACATATACTGCTAAATGACTGCTTGGGTCATCAGAGAAAGGTTTATAGACATTGTTGCCTCCTTAGTAGACATAAGTTTATTAAGAGCTAATGATGAAAACAATAGGCACTATGTACCAAGGGCTCTCTATTACCAATGAGTTAAAGATACTCTATCATTTTATTTTCACAGATATTCTTTAAGCAAGTTTGTTTATTCCCCTTTGATAGATGAGGAGACTGATGGTTAGCAACTAAGAAAATGACCAAAGTCCTACAGCACCTGTAGTAGGCAGAATAGTGCCTGTCCCCCTGCAAAATGTCTGTACTGGGCTACATGGCAAAGGAGAATTAGGTCTGTAGGTGGAATTAAGTTTACTTATTAGCTGACCTAAGGAAAGGGAGGTTATCCCAGATTATCTGGATGAGCCCTGTATAATCACAAGGGTCCTTAAAATGGCTGAGACAGACAGAAGAAGCCAGTGCCAAAGTGATGTGATGTGACAGACACCCGATTGGCCATTTCTTGCTTTGTTGATTGTAAGGGGGCCACGAGTGAAGGGATGTGGGTGGCCCCAAAAGACTGGAAAAGACAAGGAGACAGGTTCTCCTTGAGAGACTCCTGCGGGAACACGGCTCTGCTAACACCTAGTTAGACGCCAGACCCCCAGAACTGTAAGATAATACACTTTCATTGTTTTAAGCCACTTACGTTGTGTTAATTTATTATAGCAGCAGTAGGAAACTAATACAGCACATGAGAGGCAGGGCCAGGGCTCAAAACAAAATACAAAGTTTATCCTTATTCCACTGTGCAAAATGACCTCTAAATTGCTCGATATATAAAAATAGAGCCAGAAAAAACCTATCCGATTTCCTAAGCTCTTTTCTCTCTCCACCTTTTCCTCATTTTCTCTTATGCTTAGTCTATGTGCTTCCTCCCTCCCTCTCTCCTTTTCCCTAAATTAACAGATCCTTGCTGTAAAAGAAATTGATTCTTCACTCCAAAGTAGGTCATTATAACAAAGGTTTTAAATCATTTGGTCCTCCCATTTGTGAAATATAGACTTCACTTTAATCTTCTGTGCATTACTAGCAGTAAAAAAAAAGGCCCATAATTTGTGAAAAATGGGATTTTTCCTCCTACTATCAATCATCCTGACAAATATGTAAGTTTTTTACTCCTTTTTCACCCTCTGACTCACACCTGGAAGTCAGAAGGATCAGTGTTCATCCACACAGAGCACCCTCCTCATTCTGGCTGTACTTCTAGTACCAAATTTAGGAACTTACTGAAATAGTTGGTCTCAGTAGCCAAATAGATGATAGGACACCCCTGTTTCCTCTACTCTGACCATTTCTTTCAATCTCCCATTTTCTATCTTAGAGCTTTTTTTTTTTTTAATGTAAACAGTTCTTCTAATCTCTCAAAACTAGTGAATTTATTTTGAAAAACTGAAGCTGGGCTTGCTTTGTTGGGAAAGTATTGGGATAGTTAGAATTTGTCTTGTTTCCATTTTTGCCCTCAGATTTATTAGAGAAGCTCATAGAGTCTCTGGGAATGCCTGTTTACTTCAGAACAACACCTGAGCAAACTTGGCAAACCTACGTTCATCCAGAACTTAATGTTAAATGGCGCACTTACAAAGACGAATAAAATACTCCTGTTAAACTCCAAGACCTGAGTCTCCTGATTACTAAATAGAGGCCCTTTGCAACGCTTATATTAGATTGTGACGTCTCTTTCCTTCGCTCTCTTCCTTTCTACAGAGGCAAAACCTTTGGGTGTACAGGAACTATGCATTATGTTTTCCGTGGATCTCTAGCTCCTAGCACAGGTTACTTGACATACGACTTCATATAAACTTTGGAATCTGGCAGACCTGGGTTCAAATTCTGGTCTTCTATTTGCCTACTGTGTGCCCTTTGTCTGGTTACTTTGTCTTTTTGATCTGTATTTGCCTCAACTGTTAATTGGGGTATGGAAATCTAGAGTGCTCTGAGCATTAAATGAGATAATGAAGTTAAAGCACTCAGCAAAGTCTTAGAATTGCACAGTGATTGAAACTGTGCAGCCTCTTTGCCCAGGCCTAGCTTCCTCAGTTACTAAGAAAGTTACTTAATGGCTCTGTTCCTCAGTTCACTCATCTGTAAAGGGAGTATAACAATAGCATTTACTTCAGAAAGTCGTTGTATGGATTAAATAAGGAAACACACATAAAGGTGCCCAGATCAGAGACTTGCACCGAGTAATATTATTTATTAGCATCAATAAATAATAACACCTTATATTCTTCCTCTGACATTCATCCCCTTTATTTTATTTAATTTTCTCTTTTCTTGGACTTTACAATAATACATGGAAAGAAAAAGTTAGTTGATTCTAAGAATTATTCCAAAATCCTTTCCTGTTCTTTAAAATGTTGTAACTAAAATGTGAGCAAAGATCCAAAGTCAATTCTCCACCCTCATATTTTCTTAAGGTCCGAAGGGAGAGAGAGTGTAATTTTGAAAAACCATGTTCCAGAGTTAATGGAAGCAAGACTTCCTGTGGCAGAAAAAGTAATTTTTTCTCCCACCCTGGATTATACCCAATGTTTGTAACAAATAGAGCTGCTGTGGGCTTTACACTTAAAACAACAACATCTTTGTTTGAAAAATTATATATACATATGTTTAGTTTTCTAAATAACAGTGTCGCAATATGGTGTGCCAGAAATTGCAGTCAGCTCTTGATTTTTTTTTTCATTGCATGAAAAATTTTGCATAACCTAAAACTACACTTGTGTTGGAGACCAGAATTGTCAGATTTTTAACTGATTCTGTCCTCCATATGTCCTTATGAAGTACTGGTTTTTTGTGTGATACTCTTGAGTGACCTCTTTCATTATTGTTAAAATAAACCCCTCTTTCAAGTCTTCCCTATTCTTTGGTATAAGAGCCAAACTGAGGGTAACATCTTCCTTTCCTGTCAACTCTCTTTCCCCATCAATATCATGGCATGACTGAAGGTTTAAAATAAAGCTATATTTGAGTTACCCAATCACAAAAAGCATCTGAAAAATGTCTGAGCCGGTGAAAAACACACCCCCTTTTACATGCTCTGCTTCACTGTGAAACGACTGGATGGAATTTGAGCTGAGAACAAGCATGAGGAATCACAGAACAAGTGGTAATTTTTTCAGCCAGTCAGAAGTGCCTAAAATCAGTGTACCCTTGAGCAATGCAATGCCCTACTCCTCAGTAGCCAGAAAACTAGTTTTTCCATAGTGATTTTCTCTGCAGAGCTCCACAGCTGAATGCTCTGTACACGGGGTGGAAGTTCTTCAAAGAACGTGGGTGGAGTAGAGTGAAGGCACTTCTTGAATGGGAGTGAGGTATAAAATTTGGTTGGCGAAGTTCAGTGATTCAACCTGTGGTGGATTCTCTAGAGGCAAGGCTACAACAATGTGGTTTAGTCCTTGAGCAGTAGTATGATGAGGTGCCTGAGCTCACGACCTTGTAGCCTGCAGAGGGTTGGGGCGAGAGGGCGCTTGCTACTACTAGTCCAATTCTCACTTTACACAGAAGGAAATCTGAAGTCCACAGAGATGTTGAGGTCACTTCGACATCTGTTGGTTACGTTTAGTGTTTATCGTTGGCATCTGGAAGAGGCTCAAGGTTCCTCTGTCCTTCTCCCTCCCTCCTTGTATTAGGAGAAAAGCAAGATGGGTCAGGTTCCAGGGGTTCATTCCATTTTCAGGAAGGAAAAGAGTGATGACCAGTCTCAGGCCTCGAAATGTCCACAGCTCTAGGGGAGGGACTGCCTTTGCATTCCATTCTCTTAGAAATTGTTCTCTTTCTTCTAGAAGCCTGGGGAAATGAGAGCATCTTATATCTGTTCTTACCCTTCCAGCCTTCCCAAAGCCTCCCACAAATGGCTATCCAACTCAGAAGAGACCAATAAAACTGCTCATACCAATTTTCATGTGCACAATGGAAACTGGAGAAGTCTTGTTTGTAGAGGGTGTGTGTGTGTGTGTGTGTGTGTGTGTGTGTGTGTGTAGGGGAATGGGCACGGAAGCCCACCTCTCACCAAGCAGAGCTATACCTGAAGTTTGAGTTTTGATTTGGGGGAAAAGGTGGTGCAGCAGGCCTTTGATAGAGTTTTGTTCTAGAATACCTTACAGCTATAGGGGCTGGGCCACAATGACCTGTCTACTCCAGCCTAGTTCTCTAGAGGTCCATATTGGGGTCTGGGACCCCTGCCCGAGTCCCAGCTCCAGACCAGGCCCACCTCAGTCTCAGTCTCCTACTCACTGTGGCCCAGTCAGTAATAAAATGCTAACTTGCTTTGTCCTTTATGCACTTCCTCCTTTCTGTGACCTAGTGCGGAGGGGTGACTGGTTGAGGGAGAGTGGTGGTAGGATTGGATTGGGTAGCTAGGAGACTTTATTTTGTCTTCTAATCCATTATCTCTGTTCATAAGCATGTATCCCATTTTGGCAATGCCCGTACTAAGCATGCTACTCAGTCCTTTTGAATTTAACACAAGGAGACCCAATGGTATGTGGTAGGAACAACGGTGGAGGGTCTAGGTACAATAACTCGTTTAATCCTTACAACCCACCTTCGATGTAGGCATAATTATAATCATTTTACGAGTGAGGAGGACATTGAGCTGCAAAGAGGTTGAGTGACTTGTTCAAGTCACACAGCTAGTAAGTGGAGGAATTGGGATCCAAATCCAGACAGTAACATGCTGGTAATTACTGTACAACACCACCTACATGGGCAAGCAACTGGATTGAAAGATAGGACCTGCCCTCAATAACGGTGTTGCCATAGCAACTGTCACTGCTCCCAGTGCTCTTCTCAAGAATATCCAGGATAATTCCCAGGAAATCCCTTGATTCTCATGATTCCTCAAGCCCTTGCAAACTCCATTTTGACTTTTCCATGCTTGTCCTCATTTTATAACCCCAAACTCTTTCTTTGTACCCTGATGATCCTTGTTATCACCACTTAGAGAGGTGTCAACCACGCGTGCTATAAATGTACTGGGCCATAGCAGAATCAGAACTTCTTAATCGCCACTCTGAATTTTCATAAAGGGATGTGCAATTTTCTTTGACCCAGTTACAAATATAAAATTGTTTTCTGTGGCAGCTTTTCAGAATCAGACAGATTTGAATTTGCTTTCCAATTTGCCACTTTCATAATCCTTGAGCAAGTTACTTAACCTTTCTGATTCTGACTTCCGAGATCTGTACAATGGGAACGGTTGCTATCTTGCAGAGTAGCTCTGAGGAATAAATGATATAAGGAAAAACGAAGTATCTACCCTAGTGCCTAGCATATTGGCTGGGTTCACAGATTTTAGTTCACCACCTCTTTCATGACTTTGTTTGGGAGCTGATAGAGTGTTGCTGATATAGACTGGACAGTTCCTAAGTACTGTGATGGGTTCTCTGGGAAACCAAGAGAGTGGGTGACTGAGAGGGACAAAACACAGGGGAAATGTTGCTCCAGCAGCTGGAGGCAAGTGCTGGGGTGGGGAATTGCAATTAGTAGAAACAGACAACAAGACGGAACTTTTACTAATAGTAAAGAAAAGTAAAAATGCCCTTTTCTTCCTTTGTCTCAGAAGAGGACCAACGTAACTTTTCAGAGCGGACATTCAATATATGTTGTTGACTGACAGACCACGGAATGTTATAGAAGGCTTGCAGGGCAGGGGATATAATATTAATATCTATGTAATGCTTTTATGTTTTAATTTTGGTGGAGGAAGTCTGAATCCTGGGGCAAAAGCTAGTATTTTCATTTGCTTCACCTGAAGTTATATTGGAAGGGGCCCTCAGGGGAAAGAAGAAAAGGATTAGGTTTGGGAATGGGAAAGGGTATGAAGAAGTTGTAATAAAATATAGAAGTGCAAGAGCTTGAGGAATAAACACAGATGAATTTCAGTCAGAGAATAGAAGGATATGGCATAAAGACGTTTTGAGAGGGAAAACACACCCATAGGGTAGGCTTTGCTGAATGGAAGAGAGAATGCGAGAAAAGTAATGAAAAACATTTAATATTGTGGAGCTCCCTAAGAGGTGTGCAGATATTGTTGTTTTACGTTGATTGAGGGCCCGTCATGTACAGGGGCTGGTGTGTTCTTGAAAACCTAATGTATGAAAATGTGGTTGAGGGAAAAGGATAAGCCTCACATAACGTGGAGGGGAAGGTGGATCTTCCTCTGACTTGTCCAGGAAATGAATAAATAAAAGATTATTTGATTTGTAAGTTCTTAATAAAAATCATCTGTAAATGAGTTGAAGCAACTCCCCAAGTCTGTTGTTTGCACCATCACAGCCACACCCTGACCTAAAGCAAACGAGAGGGCAGAGTTTTCCGGAAAGGGATCTGCTCAGTTCCTGACGGGAGGAAGGACCGGTTTGTAGTATTAACATGCACTGAAGATATCCACATCTCCTGCTCATCAGAAACTTGTCAGGAAGAGTCCTATCGAAGTTATAAATTTACTAATTAAAAATGAATATATTTGGTGACCCTTTGCCACTATCTGAACTCTGTTCATCTTCACTCTCTAATATCTGTCTTTGATATAGCTATTAGGGCCAAATGCAGATAACTGATCAGACAACTACAATACTGTGGTTTTTTGTTTTTTTTTTCAGTAACAAGTGACACCTGATGATGGCAGCCATGATTTAAATATGTTATTAAAATGAAAACAGACCCACCAGTGCTGGCACAATGAGCTAGATATTGGTGGATTTTAGCCATGCTATTCTCAAAGCCAGGAGATGGTAGACAGTGAGGAATCGCTAAGGAAGGTGGGCTAGTTCAGGGGTTCTGAATCTTACAGTAAGAACGGATTTCCTCTAAAGTCATTTAGTATAGCTTACAGTCAGTGTCGGCATCCCTTCTGCAGTGTCTGGGGGAGGGTGTCTATTTCTGCAAGTGGTTATTGGACTGGTCCGACTGTAACAAAAGCTAGCTTTTCTCTCTCTTTCTTTCTTTCTTTCTTTCTTTCTTTCTTTCTTTCTTTCTTTCTTTCTTTCTTTCTTTCTTTCTTTTCTTTCTTTCTTTCTTTCTTTCTTTCTTTCTTTCTTTCTTTCTTTCTTTCTTTCTTTCTTTCTTTCTCTCTTTCTCTCTTTCTCTCTTTCTCTCTTTCTCTCTCTCTCTCCCCCCACCCTTTTTCTTCTTCCCTCTCTCCCTCCCTCCCTTTCTTTCTTGGTTTGAAATCAACATTTTAGCTCTGATCTATATTCAAGAATATTCCAGAAGAGGTCTACTTCATGTAGTTACAGATAGTGAAGGTATCTTGATTTATTTTTTGACTTGGAAAAGAAATCTTGTTTCTACTGTACCATGCACAGTTCTTGTCACTCTCCGCTCCATCAGGTTGGGCTTCACTGTGGCAAAAAACAACCCCATTAGTAACATCACTCAGAAATTTTGTTTCCTTTATGTAACTTGGATATTTATGTTGTCTTTTGAGGGCTAACTTATGTATGCAGAGTGAGCAAAAGGATGATGTCATGTGTTTAGTGGATATTAGACTGTTTTCTTTGAATTGAAAGATTTTGCTGAATATAGACTTTTAACTCACACTCTACTAAGACTAGTTTATATTTGCATACTGTGTTATTACATGTTTCACATCCACCAGGACTTTTGCTTCTGCTGCCTACCCCGTCACCCCCAGAAAGGTACCTTCCCTAGATGTCCTTGTGGCTCCCTCCATCATGATTTCCAGTTCATTGCTCAAACTTCACTTTCTTAGTAAGGTCTTCCTCCAGCACTAGATCTAAAACTGCAAGACAAACAAAACTCTTCAAAATAATTTCTGCTATACATTCCCATTTCTCTCCCATTTTAAGCACTTATCACTAGTGTACTCCATGAGCATGTTTCTATTTCCATACCTTATTTATGCTTGTCCTTCCCCATTAGAACAGTATGTTCTATAAGGAAGGAGCAGGGTGTTTGTTTATTTCCTATTCAGTGCTATATTCTGAGTCCCTAGAACCATGTCTGGCACATAGAAGTACTCCAAAATGTCGAATGAATTTTTGTGACTGATATTCTTGTGGTCCAGTAAGTTGACAAGGGCTGAAGAGGCTCTTCTCTGATTAGTTTTGTTTATTGGACTCTATGAGGAGAGAGGCTCGATAGAGGACTGGGTTCATTTCATTGGGATATTTGGTGCTGGATAAGAAGACTTAGGTCATCTGTTTAGCCTGTGGCTGGAATTCTGATGTAGACTTATATATGGACATTGGTGTATCCCAACTGCTCAATCTTGTGTCTCCACTCTGCCGATAATCTCTATCTGTCCCTCTTCTTGCCACAGGGTTGTGTTCATCTCCCAGTCTTGTTCTTCAGGAGGTGTCCAGGCTTGGATGCTTTATAAATTACACTTTCCAGAATAATTCCTAGTTATCCAAGTTGGAAAACAGAAAAATGATACTGTAACCTCTAGGACAGAGAGGTGTTAGTGCTTGTGTTAAGGAGACCAAGCTGAGAAAACTTGGTACACTCAGCAGAAGCTAGAAGCAGGAGTGAACAGGTGAATACAGGATGGGGCAAAAGTAGGTTTATAGTTGTGAGCACGTGAAACACCGAGTTTATTCTTGTATTATTATTCATTATTGTATTATTTTCCATACAACTAACTGTAAACCTACTTTTGCCCCACCCTGTATTAGGGCACCCATGGCAAATACAATGTGGTGCACACTGCACTCTACTTGGAAGAATGGAGGTTGATTTGGGGATGGCCATTATTGACTAAGATATTCAGACTGGCACTTTGAGGAACTTCTCTTGTATTACTGGGACCATTTAATCACACAGTAGGGGGATTAGAGCAGAATTAGGCAAAGGGCAAAAGATATCATGGTGTATTAGTTGCCCAGAGCTGCTAGAACATGTTACCTACCACAAGTTCGGTGCCTTAAAACAACAGAAGTTTATAGTCTTACAGTTCTGGAGGCTGGAAGTCTGAGATCAAGGTGTCAGCTGGGTTGGTTCCTATTTAGGGAGAATCCTAAATAGGGTTCTTTGAGGGAGAATCTGTTCCATGCATCTCATCTCGCCTCTGGGGATTGCTGCCAATCTTCGGTGTTCCCTGGCTTCTGCTATATCACACCAATCTCTGCTTCATCTTCATGTGCTGTTCTCACTGTATATGTGCCTGTGTCCAATTTCCCCCTTTCTAAGACCGTATTAGAGTAGGGGCTTACCCTACACCAGTGAGAACGCATTTTAACTAATTTTATCTGCAATGACCCTATTACCAAATAAAGTCACATTCTGCAGTACTGGGGGTTAGGGCTTCAACATTTAAGTTAAGTGGGGGCACGCTTCAAGCTATTATAAACAATTCAGACACAAACACATTGTGGACATTTCATGTGTGGATGAAAGGGTTCCTGGTTCACTATCAGCTCCTAGGCAAAGCACACTCAATACACTGATTTGTGCAATGCTGAATTATGTAGTCTACAACATCCTAAAATATAGTGTAAAGAAATTTGTTATTTATGCCTCTGTGAGAATTTGCATAATAATGATTCATTCTCAAATTATGCAATTATCTTTCTTATCACAGTGTTGAATGGCTATAACCTCTTGACCAAGCTCATATGTTCTTATTGCAGGGAGTCCTGAAAACTTTTCATGTTGTAATTGTTATGTTTTGAAGATGAACTTTATATATTTTTTTCCTTCTGGTATCAGAAGCAAGTCATTTATTTTTTTCATTTGTCATTTATCTACTGATTCAACAAACATTTAATGAATCCCTACTGTTAAGGGAAGACCAGACTGCTTGCTCTTGGAGCATCAGGTAGGTAGAGAGACACATGTAAACACTTCAGTAAAGTGCTGGACATTAAGGAAAAAAATCTGGGCAGATTTCAAGAGAACTTTCTAATTGCTCTGAAATTTCTAGCTAACCCAAGTTGGGGGACTCAAAGCTTTCACAGGAAGGCATGGGTTCTGCCGCTGGCTTGGCTCCTCACCACAGACTGAGACTAAGAACTCTTGGACCGAGATACTGTCGTGGAGCTCTCCATGAGCAGCTCTGACTCTTAAAATTCCTGTATAAAATTCATCTGTAAAATTCCTATATAAAAGATACCAGAACAGTTAAGTGAAAAGTCATAATTCTAAACAGTTCACATTTAGCAGACTTAGGCGCAGTTGGTCATGACGCATCATGAGGCCAGATCATTTAGTGCCAAGGATGACATTGTTCAGAGGCAGAATGCTATGCCGTTACTCATCCCCTCCTTATGAGGGGCGAATGGAAGAAGGGGCGCTGACTGCTCAGAGGAGAGCCCCTGAGAAGTGGTATCAACAGGAGGGAGGCAGTTCTTTTTGTTTTAAGTCATTAAAAAAATGTTAATATTGCCAGGTGTGTGTGCCTGTGAAGTCATTACTGTCAGTTGATACCTTAATTAGCAATTAATATCTTAGCAGGAGTAACTTACAAAGTGTGAGAGGAGAGTGTAAGGTGGGTATTGAGGGTGGCGGTGATGCTGGGGAAGGTGTCTTGAAGGACAGGGGTATAGGATGGGGAGAGACTTGATAGAGGACATGGAAGGCACTGATTTGTTTTTTGGGGGGCTTATTTTTTGCTACTCAAAATTTTTGTCATGTACTGGATTGCTAACTTGATCTTAGGTCTCTTTCAGGAAATAGAAAAGAAGGATCTTTTCAAATTATATTTTATTGATTATGCTATTACAGTTGTCTCAGTTTTTCTCCCTTTGCCCCCCTCCACCTGACGGCACCCACTCCTTCAGGCAATTCCCTGACTGTGTTCATGTTCATGGGTCATGCGTACAAGTTCTTTGGCTACTCCAGTTCCTATATGTCCCCATGGCTGTTCTGCAACTGCCTATTTGTACTTCTTAATCCCCTCACCTTTTCACTTGTTCCCCCATAGCCCCCTCCCATCTGGCAACCATCAAAGCAATGTCTGTATCTATGATTCTGTCTCTGTTCTTCTTGTTTGCTTAGTTCATTTTTTAGATCCAATGGTTGATGGATATGTATTTTTTTGCCATTTTATTGTTCAGTTTTGATCATCTTTTTCTTAAATAAGCCCCTTTAACATTCCATATAATAATGGTTTGGTGATGATGAGCTCTTTTAGTTTTTTCTTATTTGGGAAGCTTTTTATCTACCCTTCAATTCTAAATGATAACTTTGCTGGATAAGTAGTCTTGACCATAGGCCTCTGCTTTTCATGACTTTGAATATTTCTTACCAATCCCTTCTAGCCTACAAAGTTTCTTTTGAGTAATCAGCTGAGAGTCTTATGGGAACTCTCCTGTAGGTAACTAATTTCTTTTCTCTTGCAGCTTTTAAGATTCTCTCTTTGTATTTAACCTTTGGAATTTTAATTATGCTGTGTCTTGGAGTGGACCTCTTTGTGTCCATTTTTTGGGGGATTGTCTGTGCTTCCTGGACTTGCGTGTCTATTTTCTTCACCAATTAGGGAAAGCTTCTTTCATTATTTTTAAAAATAGATTTCCAATGTCTTGCTCTTCCTTTTCTGCTTCTGGCTCCCCTGTGATGTGAGTGTGTTGGAATGCTTGAAGTTGTCCCAGAGGCTGTGTATACTATCCTCATTTTTTTGGATCCTTTTTTCTTATCATTTTTTTTCTTTTTTCTTTTTAAATATATTTTATTGATTATGCTATTACAGTTTTCCCATTTTCTCCCCTTTATTCCCCTCTACCCTGCACCCCACCTCCCACCAGCATCTCCCCCTCCCTTAGTTCATGTCCATGGATTGTACCTATATGTTCTTTGACTTCTCCATTTCCTATACTTTTCTTAACCTCCCCTTGTCTATTTTGTAACTACCATTTATGCTTCTTATTCCCTGTACCATTCCCCCCATTCTCTCTCTGCCCCCTCCCTGCTGATAACCCTCCATGTGATCTCCATTTCTGTGATCCTGTTCCTGTTCTAGTTTTTTGCTTAGTTTCTTTTTGTTTTTAGGTTTAGTTGTTGATAGTCATAAGTTCATTATCATTTTACTGTTCATAGTTTTGATCTTCTTTTTCTTAGGTAAGTCCCTTTAACATTTCACGTAATAAGGGCTTGGTGATGATGAACTGCTTTAGCTTTACCTTGTCTGGGAAGCACTTTATCTGCCCTTCCAATCTAAATGATAGCTTTGCCTGATAGAGTAATCTCAGATGTAGGTCCTTGCCTTTCATGACTTTGAATACTTCTTTCCAGCCCTTTCTTGTCTAAGGTTTCTTTGGAGACATCAGCTGATAGTCTTATGGGAACTCCTTTGTAGATAACACTCTTCTCTCTTGCTGCGTTTAAGATTCTCTCCTTATCTTTAATCTTGGGTAATGTAATGAAGATGTGCCTTGGTGTGTGCTTCCTTGGGTCCAACTTCTTTGGGACTCTCTGAGCTTCCTGGATTTCCTGGGAGTCTGTTTCCTTTGCCATATTGGGGAAGTTCTCCTTCATTATTTGTTCAAATAAGTTTTCAATGTCTTGCTCTTCCTCTTCTCCTTCTGGCACCTGTATTATGCAGATGTTGGAACATTTAAAGTTGCCCCAGAGGTTGCTAAGCCTCTCCTCATTTTTTTGAGTTCTTGTTTCTTCATTCTGTTCTGGTCAAATGTTTATTTCTTCCTTCTACTCCAAATTGTTGATTTGAGCCCTGGTTTCCTTCCCTTCACTGTTGGTTCCCAGTATATTTATCTTTATTTCACTTTGCGTAGCCTTCACTTTTTCCTCTATTTTGCGACCATACTCAACCATTTCTGTGAGCATCCTGATTAACAGTGTTTTGTACTCTGCATCTGTTAGGTTGACTATCTCTTTATTGCTTAGGTCTATTTTTGGAGCTTTGATCTATTCTTTTGCTTGGGCCATATTTTTTTTGTCTTGATGTGCCTGTTAGGTTGTAAGGGGTGGAGCCTTAGGTATTCACCAGGGCCAGGAAACCCATGTGCTGCTTTGTGGTGCTGTCTGTGGGGGCAGGATCTGAGAGGGAACAATGCCACTTAGTCAGCTCTTGACAGCTATCAGTCACTTCCCCTCACTACCCACAAGCAAATTGGGCCCTTTTGGTGTTGGTTCCTGGGTTGGTGGGTTTGTGTATGTTCTAGGACCCTGAGAACTCCAATGAACTCTCTTGTGAGGCTGGGAGTTTCTTCCACTGCTGCAACCCCCACAGGTTTTTATAGCCAGAGGTTTTGAGGCTTTCTTTTCCTGCACTGTAACCCTGGCTTGCGTGGTCTGTCTCACTCCCCTGTTGTTGTTTCCAGTTTATCCAAATACAAATGAGGGAATCATTTTTTCTTGAGGCAACAAGGAATCACTGTTGGGGTTGAGTCCTGCATAGTCCCCAGTGGTTGGCTAGTCTAGAGGTGTTCCTGTCCTAGAGGTGTTCTTCAAGGCTATTTCTCATTCCTATGTGTCTAACAACTATTTTGAAAGAGGCTGTTGGCATATGGGTTATGGAGTTGCACTTTTGCACTTTTTATTGGATTAAACGTAGAACTGAGCTGATTAGGCAAGAATATGTGGTTTCCTTGCTAGGGCATTTGATAAGGAGAAGGCTATAAAAGGAATAAATATGAACAGAAGAAACTGCCTATAAAATATCCATGGTGTCAGGTTGGATGTGTCTTTGAATTATTTGCTAGAATTGTGTTTGGTGTGTGTGTGTGTGTGCGTGTGTGTGTGTGTAGTCTGCCCAGAAAGTATCCAACCATGTAATATGAGAAATAGAGACATTTATCCAAGAAGATACAAGATACATGAAAGATATACATAGGACAGTCATGCTCAGTTTCCTTTGAAGTAGGCACCTTGGGACCTGCACAGTTTTCCCAATCACCATCAAGTGCCCTGCTGTATTTTCCTGAATCTCATCAATGGTCTGAAATTTCTTCCTTTTCAAAGGTGATTTTAGTTTTGAGAAAAGCCAGAACTTGCAGAGCATCAAATCTGGGCTGAAGGGGGGCTGAGTCACCTGGGTGATTTGATGTTTCTACAAAAAATTCTGCGTGAGATGTGATGCACATGAGTGGGTGCATTGTCGTGGTGAAGCTTCCAGTCACCAGTTGCCCACAGCTGCGGCCTTCTGAATCATCCGAGTAATTTCCGTGGAGGAATGTTCAAGCTTAATGCAAAATTTGATGTAGATTCATTTCTCTGCTTGCTCAGCCAGTTTGAATGCCACGGCCACATGTACACATGCTCACTGAACAGCATCTACTGCTCCCACTGCGTAGTACATGGAATGCATGTTCATGCATGTTCATTCCAGTCCTGCTCCTTGCCTGCCAGATTACATCGATATTGCTCAAATTGTTCTCATTATATTAACAATGGGCTTTTTCCAGACAGACCTTGTATATATCTCCAAGTTCCTGTTGTTCTGTGCAATTAGAATTCTCTTCCTACTTGTGGGACTAAGATGCGATCAATACAGAAGTAAAGAGGGAGGTTATCTGGGATGTAAGGCCAATGGAACCTGGAAATTTGGTTTTCCTGTATAGCATCCTATTTCCTTTGGTTTTGATACACTGAATATCCACTAAAATATGACCTTAGTCCTTCTGAAATCTCTCAGTCTCTATGCTAGTATAGTAACATGAGCAAGGACATGGTACCCTTGGAGGGTCAAACTGTTTCTTTCTGTCACATACCTCTCCTTGTCCTTGTCCCCTGGAACCCAATGAGCACACATACTCTCCTTTTATCTACTATTGTGTGTCCCTAGAAAAGGACCTTATAAACAGATTCATAGAAAGCTATAAACGATGAAACTTATTATGTTACCTATTTTAGTGGCATCAATTTTAAGAGTGGTCCTTTCCTTAAAGGCTGGCCCTTTAAGGAAAATAAATGATTAATTTTGGAATTTGAGGTAGACATGAAATCATCAAGGTGTGCTATCCTCTTCGAAGCAGCTTGCCCAAGAGGTCCTTCTCTAACAATGCCCTTCAGTTTCTCTTTGCTGAGATCCCACAACTAAATCTTCAACCCAGTGCTTAAGAGCTGTTATTGTGAAGACTGGTAACAAGTATTTAAAAATTTTTTTAAATCTGCCATTCAGCATTCATGTCCATATTGTTTAAATTTTTCTCCTACTAAATTTCCATTCTTTCCCAAGTAGGATACTCAGCATTTAAGATTATAAATTAGGGCAGTAGAAATGGTTTGGTGGGCAAATTCACTTTGTGCATAATCTTTAAACTATGTCCTTTAGATAAAAACATTAGTTTCAGGAATGAACAAGAAAATATGTTGTCAGATGTGTGTCACAAAAGGTTATAATCTCCTTTATACAAAATCTGTACCTGTTTTTAGGAGAAGTCATGCTTTTCAAAGTCTCTGCCTATGTAAATTTTCTGTGCTTACAATGGTTATTTATTTTTAATGTATCTTTTACATATCATTTCTCAGTCTCCTCTGGTTTTATTTTCTCCTAATTGCTTCTAGCCTAGTTTTTTTGTTTGTTTGCTTGAATTCTTTTTTAAATGGCTTCACTTGTAGGCACTGACCCTGAGGGAATCTCCCATATGTTTGTCTGTGTCCCTCCTGTCGCCATCCAGCTAGAAGTTCATAAAAGGGCATAAAATGCTCTTCCTGTGATGCGTTGGTGACAATTCCAGTTTCCAGTAGCTGGAAAATATCAATAAATAGACCAGGCTCTAGCCATCTCCCAGTGGAAATTCAAAAGAGTTATGACAGCAGTATGGTGCACAGGGCAATATATCGTTACAAGGCAAGTGCCAGCCATGGAAAGTGAGGGCTCGTCTGGGCTGCAGGCTGGGAGCTGCAGATGGCCCAAGGATGAGCATCCCTAGAGCTACGGCTGAGTGTTGACCAAGCTCCAGATTCATCGCTGCAATCAGCTGTGCTTTGTGTTTGCCGAGAGTCACTTCGGCCTGTCTGAAGGAGGCAGCTGTTGTAAATTATAAGTGTGGATCCAGGGAATAATTCTTGGCTTTCATCATGCTGCAAAGGCTTCAGCTATTAATTTCTTCTGTTCTTCTCACAGCGAAGGATTCTCCACATTATTGATCTCTTTGGGCAAAGGCCATTGGTGGCCTCGGAGTTATTTCCTCATTAGGTTTAGAATGGGAGTTACCTGATAGTGGATGGTTTGGGCTTGTAGTTCATTTTGCAGGTGGATTCTGATCAGGTAAGACCTCAGCAGTAACTTAATCTCTCTTAAGCTCTCAAGGCATAGAGTTCAGTATGACATTTCCTTTAGACACGAAGGTACCAGCTTGGCATTTTCAAAGCTAGAGGCACAACTTGCTGATGTCTTTACCTCTTGAAGTGACTATTTTCCCTTTGTGCACATGATCAGACCCAAGTAGTTGCACTAGAGAGCCAATCCTGGACTTTTTATTTCTGTTACTACATAGGGAAATAAAAACACCCCCAAACTACCAACCTTTTCTGCTGGGAGATTTAACACTTGAACAAATGGAATCTGAAAGAGCCCTGGATCTAGCAAGCCACGGGGAGGGACTGTAGAGGGCAGAGGATGAATTTAGTCCCCAGGGTTCTGTTTCAAGTCTCAGGTGCTCACAGAGAATTCAGAGGATGAAGATGGGGCCACTGCAAGACCATTTAGCATGGTCCTCCTGATCGCTTGCTTGTGTTTCTGCATGTGGGGAGGGCTGGCAAATTCCCTTCACACACATATACCAATTTAACCCCCTTATTCCCCTGATTAGAAGTGTCCCCTTTGGACTGTCTTTGCCAGGCCCACACTGCTGCTACATCAGTTGGCCAAGGACACAAATGCTGCTTAATGAAAGGTTTGCTTGGAGACCTTCATAGTCTCATGGAAACAACTAGATTGGGAGGTAGGAAAAGAGGGGAGCAGTGTTCAGATGCTTGTTTCTCAGGAGGCCAGCCTGGACAATTTGCAGCCCCTAGGCATGAGAGTCAGGGTCTTCCTCCTCCTAGGATTAAGGAGTGCTGACTCGAGGGGGATGCTGTGAAGTGGGCCAGGTTGATCTTCTGCGTTCTTAGTCTCTGTGCTTAGAAACTCCCTAATGTATTGCCCACTCTTAGCACAGCCCATGGCAGAGTAGGCACTTAATAAGTATTTGATGAATGAATGAATGTATACACGATGAGTGCCGGAAATCCATCATTCTGGTGCCTTCTTTTTGCAATGCAATTGGCTCTGGTTTTCTGGCTTCTTTTGCCTCTGTAGCAAAATTTCTCCGCTAGCTGTTCTACTGCTGCTGAAGTGGTCATCTCATTGGAAAGTAATCTACACAACTCATTCTCTTTGAAATATAATAGTAGATAATGAACAATTGAATGTGCTACCCTCAAAGGGTTATGCACATTTCAACAGGTGACAGGTAACTGGATACAGAGTAAATAATAATAATTCATATAAAAGGTGGGATTTCTAGTTGACTGAGGAACTGCGTTCAGTCAGGAGGGGGACATTTATGTGATTTCGCTCACGCCACACTACATGGTGAACTTTCATTCCTTCCCTGTCATACTTTTGTTCCTAGATAGAATCACAGAAGATCTGACCAAGGTGATTGAACTCTGAAGTGCCTGAGTCATCCTGAGGGGATGTCTTTGCATCTCAGTGCAAGATCTAAATTCCAGCCTTGTCTCAGCTGTATTGGAGACTAGAGGGAGCAGAGCATAACACGGGGAAATATAGACAAGTTCATTGCCTATTTTTCAGATGTTTCCCATCAAACAATACATGCGTGGGCCTAATGAGTCTCAAAAATAATTTGTAGCTCTGACAGCTTCTTTTCATGGAAGACATGTGTTGAACACAAAGTCGTAGCCATCAGTTTTTCTTCAGTGGGAGGGAATGAAGAGGCTGCCTCCCTTTGGGTGGAGGTGGGGAAGTTGAGCTGCCGGCTGAGAAGACAACTTGGCCAAGGTCGTTCAGCAAGTAGCCAAACTGCCTCTCAGTTTGTAGCCTAGCTCACCATTGTCCTGTGTGCCCCGTTATCCCAATTCAAAAGCCCAGCTGCACCTGAGTCAGGCTCCTGGGTAGGGCTCTGCAGAATGTGGGTGTCAGCAGTCTGGGCTGGCAGAGGCTCCGAAACAATACCAGGTATTTTGTAGCAGGTATGTGCTGAGTGTTCTTCTCTCACTCTCTGCATTTGGGGCATTCAGCATTTAATCCTACAATTAGTTCATTAAAAAAAATAAAAACTACTTGCAGGTCACCTTTAAAACAAAGGGAGAAGCAATTTTGAATTTAGCAATTTTTCATTTTTGACATCTAGTACCACCTCAAGCTCTGCAGTTACAAATAATGCTGGTGGGAAATGGATCCTTTTATGCACATTTGAAGAAAGAAGGGTTATACATTATGAATAGAACAAGGAGAGAGGAATTGGCTGTGTAGTGCAAGATAGTTTGAGTACATTAATCAGCCCATCTCTTTTAGAGTGGGAATCATTTTTAAACAGAATGCAAACAGTTTGTACAATTCAAGTCTTCTTGATATACAATGGACATATGGGGGCAAACGGAAGATGAGAAAACAGGGAATGAGGCGTTTAAGAGGGAGTTCCTCAGGGTAAAACAAGGCAAAGGGAAGAAACAGAAACATCCGAATGGCACCTAGTCCTGCTAATATTCCTACAGGGCTTGTCACATTGGTTCTTTTCTAAGTAGCAGTTAGGCATCAGCTACGTGTCAGCCCTGTGCACATGGAACTCACATTTTGGGGGAGAAGACGGGTGCCTACTCAGAGAGTCCCCATAGGACTTGGTATATGCAAAGCAAAAACAAGGAAGATCTATCAGTTGGGAATACTTTCCTTCACAAGTAATAGAAAACAATGCTAACAGCATCGTAGAGTTTTGTATCTCGCACATAACAAGAAGTCTGGAAGTAGGCAGCTGCTGTGTGGGTTTAACACCTCAGTGACATGAGGGCTGGTACCACTGTGATTTTCTTGGGCCCTCCCTCAGTGTTCCAAGATGGCAGCCATAGCTCCGGGAATCATGTCCAGTTTCAGAGTGGAGGACAGGAGATGGCAGTGGTGACTAGGTGGTTCATCATGGAAATGAAACCCTTTCTGTAAGCTCCAAGCAGATTTCCACTGACATCTCATAAGCCCAAATTGTGTCATATTCCCCTCTCTTCCTCCCCGTAGCTGCAAGGGGAAGAAAGAAAATGAGAACTTAGCTCTTTTAGATCTCTCATCTAAGCCTTGCCCTCTACGTCAGCAGGCTGGTACATAGGAAATCAACAGACTCCCTTGCTCTTGGGTTTGGTTGATGGGCAGCACTGGGCAGATAGAGGAAAAGAGGAGAGCAAGGGTGGGGTCTTGGTTAGGGTATCGATTACCTTGGCTCCCATCTTGTGTGTCTGTAGCAGGTAGGCTACATTTTGAAACCTCAATCAGGTGGTTCTCTCCTTGGTTTGTAAGCATCTGCTTTCCTTATCTTTTTAGGACTAGAGATGCCCTAGGGAGGAATACAGGATGTCAGGAATTTGAAACCTAAGGCTAAGAGACTTTCTTCCAAAAAGAAAGTAGCTACAGTATTAGTTTCATTAAGTGGTTCATTCCTTAGTACTTGGTACATATTCTGGTTTTGAGACTTGTTTTCTCACTTTCACATTACTTATGTAAGACCTAACGTGGTGATAGCCAGAATACAGCAAGAGGTTGAGACATGTTTGTTGAAAAGGGCCCCCGTACAAGTTATTCTCCTTTCCATCCTTTGTTTCCTTACTTGTGAAATGGAGCGAAGGGGACCTGTATGTTGTCACTACACCAGCTTAGGCATGAAACATATCAGGGACACACTGGCTTGTGTACCACAGCTGATTACTGTCCCTGAGTCCTCATGGAGGTGAATTTCCAGTTACAGTATCCAATCCTTTCATTTGTCCCACAAGGTAGGTTTTATGATCTCTTCTGTTGCTCGTCCAGATCTGAAAAAAGTTTGCAGCACACAGTCTTGCATTATTAGCAAGACTTTGGGGACAAGTGCTGGCTGGGCAATATGGCCCTGCAAAGGGCAAGTGGGGGTAGTTGGTTATACGTAGAAGGGGACTGGGAATTCTGTGGAAGGGGACACATAGAGCTGAATAGGGGAAATGTAAGCTTTCCCTCACTTCCACATCCAAACTACCAGTGGCTTTCAGGAGATGGTAGGTTTCCCATATTATCTAAAATGAAGATTTAAGCCAGCCTTGTTAAATCTTGATAAGATAACCCCTGAAAGCTTGAGCAAATTTTGGCAGCTGACATTTGGGTTACAACTAATACTTATCAGAGAATAAAGCATTTCTTTGACTCCAAATGCATTTTTTTTCAGGGATGCACAGAGAAACTTAGCAACCAGGCAGGTGCAGGTGTGACTGTAACATATGCTGCATGACTGTCTTATCTGGCCCATGAAAATCTTTTCTGATGCTCACTTGTCACATATGATACAACTGTTATCTTTGGCAAGCCCTAAGCTTGTGTTTTTTGGTTTGGTGAAGAGGAAAATATTCAGAGAAGGGTTAAGATGGTGCACAGCCTCTGAGCAAAAAAGAAACTAAACAATGTATAAGTAATGGTGGCTTAAAGAATTAGAAACCAGAAGCTAAAGGGATAGAAGGAATGATTGTTTTAAGTTCCAGTTTAGCAAAATAGTTACCTGAGAGAAAGATAAAAATAAAAAATCACTTCCTTAATAGTCCAAATCTTTGTGAGTCAAACATACTATTCATATCAGGGGGCCGGTTACTTAACCTTCGTTTTCCTTTACCCTCCTGTTTCCTGGCCCTGGATAGAATTCTGATTGATAAGATGCTTTTGTTAGCCACATTAGCATAATAAACCAGAACTGTCTGCTGCCAGGACATGCTTTTATTCTTTCAGGAAAGCAAGCAGGAAAGATGATGAAAACCATTTGGAAACTGAAGGTGGAAAAACAGAAATAAATAAAAATAACACAAATTTATTACTGCAGGCGATCCATGAATTAGAGGGGTAAAAAACCAAAAGACCGCTGGCTACGATTCATACCTTTGGAGAAGTTCCCTTAATGACCGCTCTTTTGTGTCATCAAGCAGTGTTCATTTATCAGTCTGTGGCTTAATCCAAACCTATCAGGGTGAACATTCAAGGAGGATGAAGGTTAAATGACAGACATCCTGACTTGGAAACTCCAGAGTTGATAAATGTCTGCAAAACTTGACTGAAAAAGCTGAGAGGGAAAAATCTCTCTTTTTGGAGCCACTGAAAACAAAGAGGTGTTTTCGGTGGGGGGATGAGAAGGTAGGGTGAATTAATTCGGATACAAACAGCATGTTTTATTTTAACTGTGTGTTTAATTAATTGTGAGTCAGAGGGAAATTCTAAGCTGTGTCTCTCCTATATATTAATGCTGGTAAATTTGTGGTGGTAAGTGTATTTTAGTCCAAAGCAAAGAGATTAATCATGGAAAAACAGGGTTTAGCAAAATTAAGATGTCTTGAACAGTTTTGCCAGTACTCTAGCTCACAGTGGCACTGCTTCCTTTCGGACCCTCGGGGCACGATGGGTCTCACCGTTTTTTCCCTTTCTCAAATGTATTTAGTCTGCCTTCTCCAAAGTGCCCCTTGTCTATCCTGACACAGAGCATGATGTCTGGCGCGCAGTAGGTGCTCAATAAACATTTGCTTAATTGAATCAAATTGTATTCAGAGCTGCTCTGGTAAACTGGTTGCTTCTGGTATATTACACATTGGCGAAACCTCTTCCTGATGGAAACAGCCCTTTCCTGGCTACTAAGTGTGATTAAGAGTTCAGCTCTAGCATCAAACTCAGAGTGACCTTGGGGAAGTTACTTAACCCTCCTGGCTCCATTTTCTCCATTCATAAAATGAGACATTTTGAAAATTGAGTTCCTATTTATACAACTGCATAGAAAGGAGGAAAAAAAAAGATTATTCTGGAAGAATAGACCTGTGCGGATGAAGCTTTTTGGTACTGTAAAATAATAAAAATCTGTAAATTCCTTAAAAGGTAAAAATTCTAAGTCTTCATAGAAATGAGAAAAGTGAAGAATTTGGCATAAGTGACAAACCTCTTCTCTGCCCTCCACATCCTCTTTTCGAAAATAAAATCAGTCTCAGGAAATATACTAACACCACATGAAAAACTAATTAGCATTTAATATTCAAAGATTATGTTAAAAAAGGAGTTCTGAAGGGTCTAACACATGGCCCATACATCGTGACTGCTCCGTCAGCAAGACACTTACAAAGAAGGTGACCTTCGGCTTGTAAATGAGTGGTAATAATGATAAATCATGAGGTGGTTTTCATGACCAGTTCCTTTTTAGGGCCAATACTGACATTTCATTTTTATCTGATTCATGGGTTGATTTCTGGCTTGGCTCACTTTATTCTAGTGGATTCTCTCATTTTTCTATTTTCCTAAAGACTGTCTTGCCCAAGGAAAAGATAAGATCTTGAATCAGGATGGCATTTCTCTGGCATCTGAAGCATGAAAAACATGCTTTTTCATTGCTAATATGTTTCATTTTCATTGAGTGGCTAATGGCTTAGGCCTGTCATTGCTTTCTGTCATACAATGGAAACTTGAATGACAAATCCCTTGGGAGAGGACCACAGGTGTGTAAGGTTGGGCAAGATGCTGCAATAGTGGTTTGGTGGAAGTGATGACTGGGGAGAAGGAGCGGGAGAACTGACTGATCCTGGCATGCATGTCTCTCCAGATTCTTAGGACCGGAGCTCTGTCATGGGTTGGGCTGTCCCAAGAGAGGTGTTGTGGAACTCATTGGTCCTGAGCACTTGATTATTGAAAGAGAAGCCACAGCATCCCTTCTTCTTTCTCATGCCATCTCCAAAGGCAGGGTTTCCACCTCAGACCTCACCTAGACAGCCCTACTGAACGTTGGCAGGAAGGGAGCCATGCTTTGCAGCATCCGCCCTAACATGGACCTGCCAATTTCAAGGCAAGGAAGTGTGTTATTTGAGTATGTTCACTTTTCCTTCAATGCCATCATGAGAATCTATTCCTGTAAGTGCTTTGTTAGAAACAAAATTTCCTATGATGATTTTCCAATATTCTCTTTTTATTCCCTTCAGAAGCTTTATATTCCTGTGCTGTAGTCACTTTAGAAGCTTAGTATTTAGCTTATTTAGAGAGATAAATAAATATTATGATAATGACAGCAGCCAGTGAACAAACAAATGATAATAACTGAAGAGGCTTAAATATAAGAATTAATTTACAAGAAACAGGCAACAGGCCGAGCTGTCTTCAACAATTTTAAAGGCATAACTTGAAACATGAAAGATGTTCAAAGAAAACTTAAGTGGAGGAAAAAGAACAACACATACCATTAACATGTACACCGCAGATGCCAGCTTCGTCAGCAACCTTTCTCTATTATCCCCATAAATCTGAGATTGGTGTTGTAAGATCACATCAATTATAATGATATCAAATTAAAAATGCCTCGTGACCCAAGAAAACTAGAGAGAAATTTCACTGTTAAAGGCATTGGGGATAATTTCATTATCTTAATCTTGGTGTCATGTGATGCATTGTTCTGCTGTCCAGTTGTGAGGCTAAATCTATTTATACTTTTGTGTCACATATGGTATTATGTTGACACTTTTCTTCTTTGCAGAGAAACTCCCTTTGCCTTTCAAATGTATAATTCAGTGGAAACCTTAAATAAGTAACATGGCCATATTATTGTCCTAACTGGGTAATTTTGGTGAATGAGAGTATACTGGTTTTTAAAAAAAATTATTTTTCAATTACAGTTTACATTCAATATTATATTAATTTCAGGTGTACAGCATAGTGGTTAATAATATACTTTACAGAGTGTTCCCCTGATGTTTCTAGCACCTACCTGGCACCATATATAGTTATTACAATGTTATTGACTATATTCCCTATGCTGTACTTTACATCCCTGTGACTATTTTGTAACTACCAATTTGTACTTCTTAAGACTTTCACCTTTTTTTACCCAGGTCCCTCCCTCCCCTCTGGCCACCATTGGTCTGTTCTCTGTGTCTATGAGTCTGCTTAAAGAGCTCTTTCTGTTTTGGACACTTCATATGACTAGGACCATATTGTGATTATATGTAACTGGCTTCATTTACTTAGCATAATGTTTTCAAGGTTCACCTATGTTATAGCATGTATTAGTATTTTTTATTGCCAGAATTGTTACATTGTATCGGTATAACATATATGTTATATATATATATATATGTTATATATATATATGTCCGGCAGCCATATATATATATGGCTGCCGGACATTTGGGTTGTTTCTACCTGCTGACTATTATGAATAATGCTGCTATGAATATTTGTTTTTGTGCGGGCATACCTTTTCATTTCTCTTGAATATATATTTAGAAGTAGAATTGCTGGGTCATATGGTAACTCTATGTTTAACATTTTGAGGAAGTGCTAGACTGTTTTCCAAAGTGTCTGAACCATTTTTCATTCCCACCAGTAGTGCATGAGGGTTCCACACTCTGCATATTCTCAGTGACATTTATTATCTGACTTTTTGATTCTAGTCATTTGTGTGTGTGTATAGTGCTATCTCATTATGTTTTTTATTTGCATCTCCCTGGTGGCTAATGACATTAACCATCTTTTCATGAAGTATTTTACTTATAAATGCATTCTGGGAAAAAGACATAAACAAGTGTGTCTGATCATAAACAAGTGTGTCTGATGTATTTTTAACTCATTTTCATGCATGACAGGAAAAACTTATCTTGTAAGTATTTGAAAACACGTATAGTAATGCCAATTCCTACTCAACATATTTTCCATTTCTATACTTAGAGCATGTTAGTATAGTTACTGTGTGGTTAAGGAACAGGAATATTGTGCACTGGATTTGCTCTGTAAGATTACTTATTGTATAGAGTTGAGAGGAGAATTCACTCAAATGACTTCCCAGGATTGACTAAAAGGCAGAGTGGAACTGGTTACCAAAGCCTTTAAAGCTCAATGTGTATTCATCACCAATGTTGTTTACATCTGTGGTGGATAAGTGTGTTCCACATATGATAAATATCAAAGAAATGTGAGAGCTTTGACATGGGCATATAGCATAAATCTGAGACATGGATGGCAAGATGTTCAATGGGCTTTTTGCACTTTAATCATAATGTAAAAAATGGGTTGTAATAAACATGCCAAATAATAACTGTGAAAGTTGGGTAAGGGCACATGGGATATATTATTCTATTTTCTCTTGTACATGTTTAAACATTTCTCTGTTAAAAAGCTTAAAAAAAAAAAAGACGTTGGGTGCCTCATAAGGGGAAGGAGGGGCCAAAGGATACCTGGCAAGGATTCATCAGTCCATCAAGATGGGAATTTAGCTATCCCTCAATAAGGTGATTTCAGGAAGTGTCATTTCTTTGAGGTTGGGACGGAAACCTCTTTCCATGTAACAGGAAAGAAAAAGGAAAGGAAGAATGTGAAAGTGTTTTGTTGAAAAGTTCCCATCTCAAGGCTTCTAGGTCCTCTGAGAACAGTGGTCCAGCACATCAGTTGAGCAAGCAGGGATGGACTCAGCTTGAGGAAAGCGAGATTGAAATAAACCCATGTCTGTATGGTCAATTAATATTCAATGAAGGGGCAGAAACATAAAATGGAGTAAAAATAAACTCTTCAACAAAAGTGGTGTTGGGAGAGCTGGACAGCTACATGCAAAAAAAAGAAACTTGACCACCAACTTACGCCATACACAAAAATAAACTCAAGATGGCTAAAAGACTTAAATATAAGTTGTGATGTCATAAAAGTCCTAGAGGAGAACATAGGTATGAAAATCTCAGATATTCCACGCAGCAATATTTTCACCACTATGTCCCGTATAGCGAGGGACATAAAGGAAGGAATGAACAAATGGGACTTCAAATTAAAAAGTTTCTTCATGGCTAAAGAAAACATCAGCAAAATGAAGAGGGAACCAACCGTATGGGAAAATATATTTACCAATGATACCGAGAACAAGGGTTTGGTCTCTAAAATATACAAAGATCTCTCACTACTCCACTCCAGGAAGACAAACAACCCAATTGAAAAATGGGCAAAGGATCTGAATGCACACTTCTCCAAGGAGGACATACGCAGGGCTCAGAGACATGTGACAGGAGGCTCAGTATAACTAGCCATCAGAGAGATGCAAATTAAAACCACAATGAGATACCACTTCACACCAGTCATAATGACCATCATAAACAAATCAACAAACAACAAGTGCTGGTGAGGATGTGGAGAAAAGGGAACTCTAGTGCACTGTTGGTGGGAATGCAGACTGGTGCAACCACTGTGAAAAAAAGTGTGGAATTCCCTCAGAAAACTGAAAATGGAGCTGCCTTGTGACCTGGCAATTCCACTGCTGGGATTATGCCCTAAGAATCCTGAAACACCAATTCAAAAGAACCTATGCACCTCAATGTTCATAGCAGCACAATTTACAATAGCCAAGTGCTGGAAGCAGCCTAAGTGCCCACCAGTAAATGAGTGGATCAAAAACCATGGTACATTTACACAATGGAATACTATGCAGCAGAAAGAAAGAAGGAGCTCTTACCCTTTGTGACAGCATGGGTGGAACTGGAGAGCATTATGCTAAGTTAAATAAGCCAGGTGGTGAAAGACAAATACCATATGATCTCACCTATTAGTGGAACCTAATCAACAAAACAAACAAGCAAGCAAAATATAACCAAAGACACTGAAATAAGAACAAACTGACAGTAACTAGAGGGGTGGGGGAGGGGCATAACAGGGGAAAGAAGGGATGGGCTGTCAAGGAACATGTGTAAAGGACCCATGGACAAAGCCAAAGCTGGGGGGTAGGATTCAGGGTGATGGTGGGTGGGGTGGGGGAAAGTAGTGGCAGGAGAATGGAGACAACTGTACTTGAACAATCAAAATTAAAAAAAAAAAAAGATTTGAGTAGCTTTGGAGAGAAAACAGACTAAGGAAACAGGGACCTAAGCTCCCTTTGTTTTGTCCACATTAGTAAGCATGAGATAATTATTTGTGGAGTAAATGAATGGTTTCCAGATAATTCTGGACCTGAATTTATCATTGCACTAGTAGACTTGATTTTAAGATATAATCCAATAGTGATGAGTTACTTATAAGAAGGTATTTCTGGAATAGGTAAAAAGATAGGATTCTGCCAGACAGAAAAGATTAAAGGAAATTGGAAGGGGCCCATTTATAGTGGAGCTTTATCCCTTTTTTCTTTTTTCTTCTTATTGAATTTATTGGGGTGGCACTGGTTAAAGAAATTATACAGGTTTCAGTTGCACAATTCCCCAGCACATCATCTGTACACCGTATTGTGTGTTCACCACCCCAAGTCAGGTTTCCTTCCATCACCATTTATCCTTCGACACCTCTCTCCTCCCTCTTTCTCCCTCCTCCCTCCACCCAGCAATTCCCATAGTATAGTGGAGATTTTTACATGTTGGTTACCTGATAGACCATCAAGTCTGCCTTTAAGAGGGAGGAAGACAAGAGCTTGGTGGATTTATATGACATAAGTGGGAAAATGAATGACCTGGAGTTGAAAAATTCACAAGGGACACATATGTTGGAAGATTAGGTGAACGAGGCCAAAGGGTGGAAGGTCGGACTATATTGTTCCAGATGGCAGAGGTGTTACTGGTATTAAGCTCTACAGTGGGGCAGTAACTGTACTAGAGAGGACGTGAAGGACCTAAGATGAGATGATGAAGGGACTGGGAGGCTGGGTGTTTGGCTGTTCAATCCACATGGATGTTATAGCCCTCCACTGCCTGCTCACCCCCTCAAGTTCCCTGCCCTGGGCCCCATCCCACCGAATGTCCCTCCCAGGGCTTCCAAAAAATCTGAATTTTTTCAGACCCCAAGTTTCAGACATTGTAGGGTCAATGGTATAACTCTGGACAAGACGATGCAAGTGTGGTAGTGATAGGGGGCTGTGGTGGGCATCTGTCTTTTTCATTTTTCTTTACACTCAGGATTCACAAGGCATGGTGGGAAAATGACCAGGACACTAGGACACTCATTCCATTATGTTCCAGTCTGCACAAGTGGAGTTGCCTTTCCTCCAGACCCATATCGTAAGGGTGGGTACATTTGCAGTCTTGGCCCCCCCAAAAAAGCACTTCATGGAGGTCCATGGTGAGCCCCCAAACATCTGTAACCCTGGTGCATAGTCAAGAACTGACCCCTGGTTCATGAGCTGTGGGTGTTCTGGGGGAGATTTACTATAGGTCCACCAAAGCCACGAATATCAAAGGTGACATCTCCATCCTGATAAGTGACCCGTACACACTAAAGGCAACACCTTGTGTATTTCCATCAGCATGTAATGTGGGCACCAAGATCACCTTCCCCAAAGACAAGGATGCCATGCCTGATGACATCCCTGCAAATACTGTTTTAGTTCTGAAGAACAGCCCCCTGCCTTTTTGGTGTAAGGCATCAGCATGCTGCGCAGTGCTCTGATCCGCCTCAAGCAGGTGGAGCTCGAATCAGATGGAGGAATCTAGGAGCAAGACAGGGTCACAGTGTGGGGATAATGAGACATAATGAGCCAGCGAGGTCGCTCTTCCCCTTCTTTGCGCTTCTTCATTCACTCTAAGGCACCTTTCCTTAGTTTCATCTTTATTTTACTCTGAGAGGTAAACATACCTCCCACTGACAGCTGTGTGATGCTTTTGCTCAGCAATAAAACAAAAAACAAAAACAAAACAACGTCACCAATCCAGCAGCCTGAAGAAATACCCAGAGGTGGGGAGCACTTCCCCATGGTGACTTTCCAATAGGCATACGTCAGTGTCAAGGTTAAAATATGCTTCCCCAACACATTAACAAGACCCACAAGAAAGATAGTAAAGAACATCTACATTGTTCCTAGACCATTACCCAGCCACGTCAAGATCCACTGCAGCAATATCCCCCCAAACACACTCATTCAGGGTTTGCCCACCTGTGGGACCCTCTGATCACTGGTTTCTAAGTAATGATTTAGTCACTCTCTCTTCTTCACTGATATTTTCTGAAAAAGTACCTGTTCATGACCCTCTTGATATATAGAAGGCCTGCCTTCTGTACTGTTCAAGAGGATATTAAGCATTCCCTGAGAGGGAGGATGTGGGCTGCTATACATGTTTGTTAAGGGGAAGCTACAAGGTAGGAGACAGTCTATCTCCTCAGCCTCATCAGGGATGAAGGGGCATTTGGGGGGCATTTAGTATTTCTCAACAAGAGCTCCTGGGGAACTGGTCACTTTTGGAAACCAAAGGAAGCAATCAGTAGGAGCTGAATTCCTTTTTGTAAACACAAGCCCTGAGATACCCTAAACCCATGCCCCCAACACAGTACATAGAAAAGACATAACTTATTAAAGAAACATTTATTAGGGCAAGTCGGTACTCTCGACAAGGAATTATTTGGGGGTGGGAAATTTTTGTCCCCAGAAATTCTGGAAAAGCATTTTCTAAATAGTACAGATGGATCTCTGAACACAGGATCTTCAGCAGCGGTTAGAGCAGCAGGAGGCCCCTTGGCACCGTGAGACCTGCAGGTGGGGCTTGGGTGGAGCACAGATTGGGGATGTTTCTGACGTAATTGCTGGTCCTTTAATACCACAACTCTTTGAGGGTGTCTGCCCTTATTTCTGTTATGTCTACTATCTGTGGAGCTTGGCCATCAAAGACAGCTTCTTGGCTGCAGGACTTCGTATTTGTCCCTTTAATGGAGGGAGCCCTGGAGTTGAAAGGATGCCCCTGGACAGGCTCCACCCAGGCCCGCACTGCTGCCTCCTGCTGAACTTTCCCAAACTCCACTGCCCAGGGATGGGGCCCTTGAGAGCAGGTGGTATCGATTGCCTGCCGGCGCCCCAGCTTCTCTCCTCAAGGAACTTCCCAATGTCTGTCATGACTTTATGAGTTTCCATCATCGCTGTAAAGGCAGCTCTGCTTTTAACTGGGCCTCTGCCCTATGCAGATGATATGGGGTTGCCCTTTTCCTGGGAGTCTTCCTGCTTTTTGCATTTTATCCCAGGATGAAGCCATTGAAAACAGTGCTTAACTTTATTTCCGAAAAGGATTTCAAAAAGAAATTGTTTCCTGAGATAGGGTCTTGGGAAACTTGCTCCCAGGAAATCTCTTCCTCCTAGGTTGGGATGTTCCCAATGCCGCATCCCCTCCACCAAACTCTTCTGATCTGGAGCCTGCGGGGCTCACTCTCTTTGCAGTGGTGGGAACTTGTTACCCTGGCACAACCTTAAGACATGCTTTGGGACCCAAGGCTCCTGCCGCTGCTCAATACTGACTCCTCTGTCCCCCAGGTGGACATGCAGCACCTGGGAAACTCTCATGTCCGCACCGGAGACACCCTGAGCATATGTCAGGGAGGCTTTGGAAGTCAAGCTGCCTGAGTTATGGGACACATCAACGGGCCTTGGGTCTGGCTACGCGTCCTGTTCTCTAATCTAGACTTTGACCGAGCAATGAGCTGCTTCTTAAGGTCTGATGATTTGGGATCTTGGAGAATCAGTATTTTTGTTGGGGGGCTTTCAGTGGTCACAGTAGTTTCTCCTTTGCTCTTATTCACATTAATCCTTTGGGAGATTCCCAGCTTGGCCGTTGTCAAGACGTCACTAGTTTTGGATTGAAGAGCATCCCACTGCCCAGCCCTGAAGGTCTTCCTGGAAACAATGGGCACTGAAACAGTTTCTAAGTTTTTCTTCTTCTTCTTCTTCTTTTTTTCCCCCTATTCCATTTCTTTTCTATCACTGGATTTCGCACTCTGATCCTTTGGCTCCTATCTGTCCCCCACTTGCCTTTCATGCAGCTTTGGGAGGGGAGAATGTTGGCTCTTGGAGATTGTCTCTGACTTGCGTTGCCAATGATGCTGCTTGTGACAGGCAGGGGAGAGTGTCCGGCACCTCTTATTATCTGAACCTTGTGGTTGATGTCAGAGGGTGATTGTCTCAAGGTGCCCTGTACTTCCTTACCCACAAGTGAGATGACAGAGAGAGGAAGATTCAGGACAGGATTTAGAGCTTCCTCTAAGGGGTGTGAGGCCCCCAGATTTGGAGTCCCCCTCAGAAATCAGGCTGTTTGAGGAGCAAGCATTGGAAATGAATAAGGAATGTGAGGATGTATCTTTCAATTTAAAGATCTCTGTGGATTCAAGGACCTTGGCAGGAAGGCCCCACAACATCCTCGTATGAAAGTTTGGTAATGTGGGCTTCCAGCATCTGCTGTGCACTGGACTCAAGGAAGGAAATCTCGTGGGATGTATTCAGGCACCCACCGATGGTGGCAAACTTCTCTGTGTTATTTTGGTTTCGGATTTCACAGAAACTGCTTGATAGCGTGCCATGAACTCTGCACAGTTCCGGGAGCCGACTCTCATTGATTTCCTTAAACTTCTTGCTCAGATGTACTCTCAGGACACTCTTTAGTTGTCTCTGTCTTACACTCTGCCCTGACAGGCTCATCATGTAACTGTCTAGGTCTTTCTCAGAGTCATGCCCCGCATCCTGAAGAGCTCTCCACGTCACTCAACAGATGATCTTCTGGATCATTCCCTGGGATGTGTCCTTCATCCTTACCCTCCTCCTCCTCTAACTGAAGCATTTCTGAGCTCCTCTCATAGAAGCTTCCTGGTTGGCTCTTATTATCTGTACCTTGTGGTTGATGTCAGAGGGTGATTGTCTCAAGGTGCCCTGTACTTCCTTACCCACAAGTGAGATGACAGAGAGAGGAAGATTCAGGACATTAGACTTTTGCTACTCTGGTCCTCATACACAGAGTTCCATGAGAGGCCATAATTACTCTTTGACTCAGACATCCCTGAGCAATTGCTCGAGGCCTGATCAGTGACAGAGATTCATGGATGCTGTGGGGCAGGCCCCACCGGTATTGGATGAGCCCCTATCTAAGGTGATGGTCTAGTTTCTCCTGAAGCTCACTTTGGAGGGGAAATGCTACAGAATGATGGAGATTGAAATGTAGGCCTGAGAGAGTTGGTGGTAAGGAGAGGTGGGACCTGAAGAACAAAAGTCTTCCTGAGATCTTTGGACCACAGACCCTAATTTGGGGTATGGGACTAGACGGTAGGATTGGGAGTAGGGATTGAAGGTGGGCCTGGGGTCAGATCTAAATGAGAGATAGGGGCTGGGATTTGGGTAGGGTTTGAGGCAAGGTCTGAGGTTGGATGTCAGGCAAGGATGGAGGTAGGAAATAAGGAAGTACAGGGGATTCTTGGCCTGGTAGAGGCATTGCAGATGGTATCGAAAAGTAAAGCTTGAGAAACAGTCACTTGAGACATGGACAGCAGAGAGCAAAGACTCACTGTGCAGAGATGGAAGACCCCACCAAAGCTGGATAAGGTTTTGCTCTAAATGGTCTTCCCAGGTCTTAGCATATGAGCACTGCTGATGGACATGCAGTTCCTTTGGTTTGCCTTTGCTGCTACAGAAAGGTAGGGCAACTACTGAGTCATGTTCATCAGGGTTGAAAATTAAGAGGGATCTAGGATCTATAAATTTGGCTGCAGGGTCTCTGCCAAAAGAGGTCTTTGTAGAATAGAGGGCAAGAAACTCTTTATGGAAATTACACTGTGCCAAGGCTGAAGAGATTGAGTCTTTGGGTTGGGGTGGGGAATGGTGCACTGGGAATTTGGATTCCAAGGGAGGAAAAGGCATGGAAGGCTGAGTTTGGCCCCATGGTGATGGTGATGGAAAATCACCCCAGAGAGTCATTGGATTAGTGGAGATAATGGAGGGGGGTGGGGGAAAGGCTTAGGCAGAGGAGGTGGGATTAGGTGTTTTAGAGGGATTGCTGAGAAGGCAGGGGACTGAGTGAATGATGGCTTAGTCACAGGAGTTGAGGACATGCAGTAGCATCTTTCAGGGCATCTGAGAACAGCAGCCAATTGATCTCAGCAGTTGTGTTTTTGTGTAACCTCACAGGAGGGGCCTGAACATAATAGTTGATGAGAGCAGGTAGAATCATGATGCTGGCCCAGGGAGGCTGCAGGAGACAAGAGGTACAAAGCTACCACCAGGACCAGAACAAGAAAAGAAGGACCTACTGCCCTAGTGGGGGTGGAGCCACATGAAGTCTGCTGCCCCTTCACATTACCCCACATCCATGACTTTACCATGCACTCAGTAGCATTCACCCCAAGGTCTTCATTCACATCCCCATTCCTATGGCAACCTACTCCCATGACTATGGAAGGCTGCACTGAATCCCTGGAATTGCTTTAACATGCTAAAGAAAGATCAGGAGAAAGGGGGAAAGACAAATCACCTTTTCAGGATAGAAATCAGCCTTTTCCTCTTCCCTCTGGTTGTATCTCCAACCTGGAAATCCAGAAGAGTGGGTTGTATGGGATGAAGGTAGAAGCACAGGTATTACAGAGGAGCAGAGCATTGGCATATTAGACTCTGAAAGCCCCAGTAATCAGTAGATGAGGCCAAATGGTCAATGATAATATTGATAAGGTTCTCATGTGTGCTGCTTCATTTATAAAGCACTGTTATATACATTATCTCATTTGATGCTCAAAAGCTCTCTGTGAAGCAGAGAGGTCAATGGTTATATCAAAGAGGGACCTGATCACATTGAAGTTGAAGTATTAATACTTTCACAAAGTCAGGAGACACAAATTCTGACTCTCGACATCTTTTGGACAGCGCCCCTTGCCCAGGTCCATCACTGCTTCATACCCAGGGACGGCAGAGCACAGAGTCTGAGAAGGGTCTCAGGTCCTGTCTTCCCACGACCCTCCCTTCGGAGGGCTTTTTTTTTTTTTTTTTTTTTTTTTAATGAGAGGAACTGTGTCTAGCAACTGACAGAGATCAGAGACCTGGTACCTCATGGAAAGGAGAGAAAGGGCCACCCTTGGGGAGCTCAGGTGGAATAGGCAGGACTTTACCTTTTGGGTGCCCCACCTTTCCTTCTCCTCTTGGCTCTGCCCTGATGCTGAGAAAAAAAGAAATGAAGAGGGGCTGGGACTCATTTCTGAGATTCCTGTCCCTAGGAAACCCAGAGATTGATTATCTAAGAATAATATCTCTCTGAGCCAACCAAACTCACTGTAATTACGAGAACTTTGTGTTCCTTCCTTTTACCAATTTTTGAAGGTTTAAACGTTTTAAATTTTTCTTTCTTTGAAAAACTCACAGAAGGATTTTGTCTATGAGGTCCACATCCACATTTGATATTCTCAGAGGTCCTCTGCTCAGTGAGGGCAGAGAATCTGAGGCTAACGGCCACATCTCCACTCCCTGAGATAGGACCCTGTCACCCAGAACCCAGCCTCTGCTCGGAGGCTCTTGGAAGCTCAGCACTGCTCTCCTGATCAGCCCAACACAAAGGCCTGGTCTCGTAATGCCTGACAGGGGACTCTGACCCATGATAAAGTGCTGGTTAACGCTGATGCCCTGCAGAGATCCCAGAGTCTCTAAATAACTTGATCCAGGAGTAGGGAATCACTGTGTCTGGGGCTTTAGCCAGAAGCCTGTCATCATACCCAGATAGTCTGTGAGCTTCATGTAGTAACCTGAATTCTCCCTAAACCCCTAGCCCTGCCTGGTCTCTTTCTTTAGAAGAGTGATATTCTAGTTTCTCCTCAGATCTTAGCTGTCTCTCCAATCCAACCAAACTCATTTATAAATGTGGGACTGGAAATGGAAACAATAATAAAGAATCTCTGTGGGGGCTTGCTCAGGGTTCCTTACCTTTGGTGTGTGTTTATTTTCCCAGAAGGTTGGAGATGATTGAACTTTCACCAGGAAACAGAAGAAGAGGAGGAGCAGCCACAACACAGAAAGGTAAGTTAGGTCGCAGTTGCTATCCAAAGACTCTGAGCAAAAGCTCTAAGAGGCTATTCAGAAATTGGCCGAATGTCATTTTCTGAATGGCAAAGCTGCCTGAGGCATTTGAGCTCTGAGGGTGCAGACTGCAGACTTCATTGCCAAGCTTGCATCATGGATCGTTGAGGAGTCACAAAGGGTTCCTGGGCACGGGGGGGGGGGTGGGGGGTGGGTGGACACGCCTTCAGGAGAGTGTGTGTCTACAGCCCCGCCCCCACCAGCTCAGCAGATCCCCTCCGCCCTTCTTGGGACTCTAGGTCCTTCTGCTCTACTCCGCTACCCTGATTTCCAATCTGCCTTTTAACACATCACATATTTCCCTTAATGAATGTTCTTTTTGTTCCATCTGTAACTCAGATATTACCTGGGTCCACCTTTACTGTTTGGAGACCTTGACTTGGGACTTACTATGTTCACTACCTTGAAAGTCTGAAATAGTACCTGGAATTTGTGCTTGTACCCAGACATTTACATTCAGGATCATATATGTCCTCAGATCCATCTTTCCTATAGAAGGTTTTGCCTTCCACAAACCCAGATAAAGAACTTAATGTTCTTTTATACTGAGTTTTCTCAATGTTGAGTAGTAAATTTTAGATTCTGTTTCAGTTAGCCTTTACTGTCTACAGTTAGGGGGGCTGACTCAAATAATTAAAATGATAATTTATTATCCAACTTTCACAAAACTGAGTATAAAATAAATGTAATAATTAAACCTTTAAGTGACCATGGGAGTAAATCCGTAGCTCTTATTTCTCTGAAGTTAGCGAACCTTAAACTGCATGAAGACTTTCAGGATGTGCTACACAAACACGTACTCACACATACGCACTCATACTCTCTCACAGACAAACATGCATCTTTTGGCAAAACAATGCAATATTTTCCAAATAAACTTTTTTCTTTTTACTTCAGCCTTTCATTTCTTTTTAATTTGACACTACTTTTTACTCTTTCTAAAATACATACAGCCCCTGAGGTCTACATCAGTTTTCTAACATCTGTACAAATCTCTGTCTTAGTGAGTTTGTGCTGCTGTAATTAAAATACCATAGACTGGGGCTTAAAAAAAACAAACATTTATTTCACACAGTTGAAGAGGCTAGAAGTCCAAGATCAAGGCACCATCAGATTCAGTGTCTAGCGAGCCCTGCTTTCTGGTTCATAGAAAGCCGTCTTCTCCCTACTACCTCATATGGTGAAAAAAGATGATGAGGGAGCATTCTAGGGTCTCTTGTTAAAAAAATGTTTTCCAGTTACAGCTTACATTCAATATTATTTTGTATTAATTTAAGGTGTGCAACATAGTGGTTCTATTACTGAATCCAGCTAGGTGTAGGGGGCGGGGTCCTACTGATCGCTGCCTACCAGCAAATCTCCAAAGACAGAGTTCTGAGGAAAGGAAAGGTACCTTTTAATTAATTAGTAGAATATCTTCCAAAAGTAGCTGTTTAAATATTTGTTATTACAACTACTATGTAGATTCAAGAGCTGACACTAACATAAGAACAAAAATCTGTACAAAAAACTAAGATATTAAAACTACATGGCATGTATTTCCTGAAAAGCAAGGCCTGAAAAGAATCTTTTATTTAACAATCATATGCCTCTTCCTCCTGTCATTGACAGGCCTGCAATGGGAGGGCCTGTAGCCATTGATAGGTCCACACAAGGGGGAGGGGCACAGTTTGGGGCCTGTCAGTGGCAGGCCTGTACTGGTGACCACTGGGTAGTGGCCACTGACAGGTCCGTGCTGACAGATCCTTGTGAGGCCTGTAGCCTAAGCCTCTTTCCCTGCCCTCCTACCACCTTTCAGGCCTGGGGCCCAGGGACCCCAGCTCCAGTGGGGGGGCAAGCAGGGAGATGTCTACCCAACCATGGTTTCCCCCTCTCAACTGTCCCCTCAGCAGTCACTTACAGATGCCATGCTGGCTGCTCCAGGCTCAGTCCAGGAGTCTTCCCGCATCTACCCGCATCCACACCCCGCCACTATCTCCTTGGGCTCCTCGCCTGCCTCCTACCACCAGCAACCACCTACTCTTCCTCCTGAGCTGGGAGGCTCCCCCAGATCCCCTTCTGGAGCCCGCCTACTGGGACTTCTGCTGCATCCTGCTCTGCCCCTCCTGTGACCCCCAGAATCCCCTGTGCACTCGTGTACTGTTGTTGCCCTTGTTGCCAGGGTGACACACCTTTTAGAGTTAAGCAATAACATACTTGACAAAGTGGTCCCCCCGATATTTCTGGTACCCACCTGGCACCATACATAGCTATCACAATATTATTGACTATATTCCCTGTGCTGTACTTTACATCCCTGTGACTATTTTGTAACTGCCAATTTGTACTTCTTAATCCCTTACATTTTTTACTCATCCCCTTAATCCTTCTTCCATCTGGCAAGCATCAAATTGTTCTCTGTATCTGTGAGTCTGTTTCTATTCGGCTTGTTCATTTATTTTGTTCTTCAGACTTCACATATAAGTGAAATCATATGGCATTTGTCTTTCTCTGACTGACTTATTTCACTTAGCATAATACCTTCTAGTTCTATTCAAGTTGTCACAAAAATGATAAGATTTCATTCTTTCTTATGGTTGAGTAAATATTTCATTGTATATATGTACCACTGCTTTTTTTTAATCCATTTTTCTCTCAGTGGACACTTTGGTTTCTTCCATACCTTGGCTATGGTAAGTAACAATTCAATGAACAAAGGGGTGCATATATTCTTTCAAATTAGTGTTTTGTATTTCTTTAGATTAATACCCAGAAGTGGAATTACCGGGTCATAAGGTAGTTTCATTTTTAATTATTTCAGGATCCTCCATATTGTTTTCCACAATGACTGCACCAGCTTGCATTCTCACCAACAGTGCACAGGGGTTTCCTTTTCTCCATATCCTTGACAATGCTTGTTGTTTGTTGATTTATTGATGATAGCCATTCTGACAGGTGTGCAGTGATATCTCATGGTGCTTTGAATTTGCATTTTTCTGATGATTAGTGACATTGAACATCTTTTCATATGTCTATTCGCTATCTATATTTCCTCCATGGAGAAGTGTCTATTCAGGTCCCATTTGTTAATTGGATTATTTGGTTCTTTGGTGTTGAATTGTATGAGTTCTTTATAAATTTTGGACATTAACCCCTTATCAGATGTATCATTGGCAAATATTCTCCCAGTTAGTAGGCTATCTTTTCATTTTATGGGTAGCTTTATTTGCTGTGCAAAACCTTTTTAGTTTGATATAGTCCTATTTGTTTATTTTTCTTTTATTTTCCTTGCTGGAGGAGATAATATCAGAAAAAATATGTCTAAGAGAAATGTCCAAGATTTTATTGCCTATGTTTTCTTCTAGGAGTTTTATGACTTCAAGTCTTACATTTAAGTCTGTAATCCATTTGAGTTTATTTTTGTGTATGGTGTAAGAAGGTGATCTAGTTTCAATTTTTGTGTGTGTAGCCGTCCAACTTTCCCAACATCATTTATTGAATAGATTGTCTTTATCCCATTGTATATTCTTGCCTCTTCTGTCAAATAATAATCCACCATATAGGTGTCAGTTTATTTTTGAGCTTTCTGTTGTGTTCCATTGATCTATATGTCTGTTTTTACTCCAGTACCATGCTGTTTTGATTACTATATCTTAATAGCATAATTTGTTAACAGGTAGTGTGATATCTCAACTTTGTTATTCTTTCTCAAGATTTCTGTTGCTATTTGGGGTCTTTCATAGTTCCATATAAATTTTTGAATTATTTGTTCTAGTTCTGTGAGATATGCCCTTGGTATTTTGATAGGAATTGCATTGAATCTATAGATTGCTTTTTGTAGTATGGACATTTTAATGATGTTAATTCTTTCTATGAGCATGGTATATGCTTCCATTTATTTGTATCTTTTTGAATTTGAAAGATGATACTATTAATAATGATACTGGTCCAATAGGCAGAAACCAGAACTGTCCCAGGCAAATCAGGATGTGTGATTATCCCGATTATAAGGCCAGAGCACAGAGGCTAGATTTGTATCAGCCTTAAGACCACAACTAAAATGTTATCAGGTTTCTACTTCATATCTTACTGTGTTTTGGGAGGAATGAGGTGACTTATAGTGCAACCAAGTATACTATATTTTATTACATTTAGTTAGTAGTGAGTTGCTAATATTAAATTTCTCTCCACTGAGAACTTTTCCTTGGTTCTTTACCTTTTTTTTTTTAAACCTCCAGTATCTACACACATGATTTTACTTTAATTCAACATTTGACCTTCTAATGGAATATTAGAGTAATTTTCCCCACCTCTCTCTAGCACATCTGATGTCATCTGAGGGTCCCACTGAAGTTGGCACAGGGCTTGCACTTAGAACTTCTCTAGAATAATAATTTTTAGCTTTCTGAGAATAACAGCAGCTGATTTCTGTGGAGGTGAAAACCTATAGTGCTCTGTTTTGTTCAGTCACTCATCTAGTTGTTCGTTGATGAATGGGGTCACAAAATCTCTCTCTCAGTGTCCTAAGAGCAATGCATTATGGTCACAAGGATTTGGCTTCCCTTTCACCTCATCGTGAATGCTGAATCCAAACCATTAGCACACAGTGACCTTCGACAGATCAGGAAAACATCACTTGGTTAGGCTGAGACCCAATCTGTGCAATTCACTTAATAAAAAAGTAGAAATCTTCCCATGATGCTGAATGGGTTGAATTTGACCTCTCTATCTTGAACTTTGGTCTCTTTCATTATTTCGAAGGGAGAGAGTGTGGTTGACTGCACACAATTGCTGACTGACCATCTTACAAATTGAGAGACGTCTGGCCTCTGCAAAATCATGGAAGGACTGCTCAGGATGACAGATAATTTTCTGTTGACTACTTATGTCCCAAAGCAATTTGAGAGTGCTGACTTTTTTGCACACCTGGAAATACTTCTCTTCTAAACTTCTACCCCAACTAACTCTGCGTTATATGCTGTGCCTTAGAGGCTCCTGGGGCTTTATCTCCAAGGGTCCCCCCCCCTCCCCCCCCACCGAGAAGCTGTCCTCTTTGCTGGAGGGAGGAAATTCTATGATTTTCCTTTTTAGACTTTCTGACAGATAAAAACAGCAAGGGAACATTCAAACTTAGGTATAAATAATTCAGCACTGATTTTCCTGAGCTTCATAACCAATATTAATTTCTTTCCCTTTCTCATCATTACTACATGTCCTTTACTGGGAGGAATAACCTTCTTATGTAGCTGCCACAGACTTAGTCTAGTAGCATATTGGGGGCAACAGCAAGGAGAAACTGATAACTTCACTGGCTACAACCTTTTATGGGCTCAAAAATGCGTATAAGATTCCCTATCCATTTTTAAGTTACATGTCATAAGGTTTAATTTTTTTCTATTTTTAAAAATTTTAGTATTTTATTTTAGTGTGTTGCTGGGACCATTTCTTCCCCCAAAGAGAAAGCATGGTTGTAATAAAGAAGGTCTGACTTACTTTTTATGAAAGTTCTTTCCTGCTAGGACTGGGCCTCAGCTATTAAATCTCTGCTGATTTCTTCTCGGGTGGTGTTAGTAATGTGGGTAACCAGATATATTGCCTCTCACCTCTTGCACTGACTTTTATAGTTAACTGATTAATGGCATATAGATAGTTATGAAAATGTGGGCATGAAAACTAAGAGGAAGAAAAGAATATGCCTCTGTTCCATCAACTTGCAATGAACTCTTTCCTTTTATAGATTATCTGTGAACTAAAAAAACAATCTTTAAAAATTCTACATGACTCAGAAAGATTTTGAACTAATTCTTTAAAAGGAAGCTATTCTTTTCTTGGAAGGGGAAACTATAGTTCCAGGTATTTTTCTACTTGATAGAAGTCAGGGTTGTCTAATGTTTTCTTTTTCTTTTTGCTTCTTTCCCTTTTTTCTTTCCTCTCTCCATCTTTTCTCTTCTTCCTCCTCTGTTCCCTCCTTCCTTCCATAATTTCTGATGGCCTGTTATATGCCGGGAATTCTACTAATCATAGAGCTGAGTGGGGATCAGGGGTGTGGAGAGGAGGATGGGAAAACCATAGCCTTGTTATTAATGAGCTATCAAGAGAATGAATGAGTGACAGCAATGGAGTGTGGCAGATGTGATGACAGAGCCATGCACAGTACCATGGGAGCTCAGAGCAGGAATAGGGCAGGAAGAAGAGGGTGGACTTTGCTGCAGATGGGGGAAGTTTGCATTGAGAAGGTGGCATTTGATTGGAGGTTGGATTTTGATTGATGAGTAGGAGCTACTGAGGTTTAAGAGACAGAGTTCAGAAGAGGAAGGCGTCATGGTCAATTGATACAGTGTTGCTGAGTAAGAAGAACTTACATTTGGGAAGAGGCAGTGTGGAATGCTGAGGAAATCCGGAGTTAAGGGAGGAGCCAGGGCGAAGCTGCAGTGCCTTGGGAGCACATGGAATTTTTGCAATCATGAGGGGGATGTTAGCAGTTCCTATAAATTATTGCTAATCCAGTGCCAATCCAGAAAAGTTGTTACAATTAGATACATTTCAAACAAAAGGTAATTGAGACTTAAAGAAGCCCAGTGATTCACCCATAGCCATGTAGCTGCTAAATGACAAAGTCAGGACTCAAATTTTGAACTGTCTGATGCCAAAGCTATTCTTCCCTTCCTACTCCTGTACAATGGAAGCAGGAATCTGAATGAGGAAGGACAGGCCTTTAAAAGTCACTGATTGCATCATGTGACAAGCCTACTCCAAAATCAGAGTGGCAAAGAGCTCCAAGAAATTACTATTTCTAAAGAAACTCTGACCTATGGAATATCCCCTTTGCAGCCTTGTCTCTCTGACTTGCGTAATGTACCTCTGACTTTATTTTTCAGACTTTAGGCAAAGAGGGCGGAGACGGTTTTCTGAGGTCATTTGAATCCAATTATTAGGGGATTATGTCAGGGATAAGTTATGCATGCTGGGGTGAAAAACAACCTCCAAACATCAGTTCCTTAAGACAAAAACATTCACTAATCATTCATGTTGCATATCCAATGGGGACTGGAGGAGTGCCTTTTTCTATGCAGTCATCAGTCAGTGGCTCAGGTGCAGAGGTACCACCGTCATCTGATGCTGACTGTTCAACACAGTGTGTTGGGATTTGCCTCAGTTGGGTAAGAGTGCACTGGAGACTGAGCAGTGGCATGCATATGCTTTGGCCTGGATACAAATTCTTTCTGCTCGTATTTTACTGTCCTGGACTAGTCAGGTGGCTGCACTTAACTTCCAAGGGGTGAGAGATCATAATCCTCCATGACTTGGGATGGTTAAGAGTCTTAGATATTGAAGTGTGTGAGTAATGTGTGCCACAGGGATGTAGCAACGCCAGCACACTCCTATACACCCCCTCCAAGACTGATGTGTAATCAAAAATCAATTCTAGATGGCTTAAGAACTGTCACTTTTCCAGTTTCTGTCTGCTATTCCATACTCTCTAATGCAGTAGCCACTGGCTACATAAGGCTGTTAAAATGAAATTAAATATTTGGCTCCTCAGTTGTACTAGGTACATTTCAAGTCCCCAGTAGCCACATATGGCTAGTAGTTCCCATAATGGAGAGCGCAGATGCAGTACATCCCCGTCCTTGCAGAAATTTCTATTCGATGTGCTTGTCTTTTCCAAAAAGGCCAAATAGCAAATATTTTAAGCTTTGCAGGATACGTGGTTTCTGTTGCAAGTATTCAACTTTCTTGCTGTACTGTGAAAGTAGCCTTAGGCAATATGAAAGTGAACAGGCATAGCTGTGTTCTAATAAAACTTTATTTAAAAAGCAGACAGCTGTCAGGATTTAGTTCGTGGGCCATAAGTTTTTCCAACTCCTGGCCTAGATCGGTGGTCTCCAAAGGTAGGGGCAGTCAATTTGACATGACCATCCAATGAGTGTGGTTAAAAAAATTAGTACATCAATTAATATTTACTTTTAAAAATCCTTTAATCTTTACTTATACCCATTATCCAGATTAGCATTGCCTCTATCATTCTTGGTCTGTTCGTTGAATGGTGACATGTCATGTATGTTGAGTGGGGATATCATACACAGGCTTGGACAGTGTAATGCCCACAGGCATTTTTCTTCATCTAAAACATTGTGACATAATGCAGCCTACATAGTCTAGTTTTGTGATTTTAGGAATTGTATTACCTAATTTTAAAATAACCATCCATCCCAAAGTGAACAATGGTTTAAAAATATTTCTACAGAGGCACCACTGGCTATTATGCTATTGCTTCTTGACCCATGCTATACTCAGCTCTGGGGTATGGCGGTTGGGATGCTGAAAACCACACCTCTGTTTTGCCAGACTGCTTCCTGTTCGGCTCTGCCCACCTGAAAGGCAGGAGGAGGGAGCAAGAACTTGCTCCCTGCTATCTGCTGTTTTTGCTACTGTCACCCCAGCGGGTTTGCCCCAACCTCTCTTCACACTCCCAAACCAGCTTCATGATGCCCCTAGATGCAGCAGCACGAACCAGGCAGCTCCTCCTCCTCGGATTCTGACTCCTTCCTCCTGGGCCCTTCCTCCAAGTGTCTGAGGAACCAGAACTGGCACTTCCTCAGAAGTGTGGATCCCAGATCCCCCAGCCTCTCTCAGATTCTAGGTCTGTTAACCCCGTCTTCTTCTCTTTGATCTCTAGCCCCAGGAGTGAAACTTGCTTCCTGTAGTTACTACCTCTGTGACTACAGTGTCTCTTTTTTCTGTTTAAGTCCTCCAATGCCTCTTGAACCAATTTCCTTTATTACACCCTTTGCTAAAATAACTAGAGTGGTTTATTTGTTGCTTGGACTTTATAGAGATGCTATAGATTAAACTTCATCTTAAAAATGCAAACTTAATTAACAAGAAAATGGTGATGACAATAGGAAGGAAAACACAATGATCTAATGAGACAAATAACAAGCTAAGAAAAGGACTATCGAAAAATAAATTTTCATCTCTCATTAATGATGGATCTTACCCTAAGTTTATAATGTGCTTGAGATATGATCTAACGCTAATTAAACAAAGCAGTTAACAACACAGTTAAAAATAAAGCAACCATACATGAAAAAAACTGTAAAAATTTTCAGTGATATTAAAAATCATGAGATATTCAATCTTTTGCTAAAATTTACTAAACTTCATGTTAAACATTAGTAACATCTTTTGAGGTTTAAAGAATAGCTTTTTGAGTGGAGGTATCACTTTTCTACGTGGTTCACTACTTGTCCCCTCAGCCTAGAACAGCGTGTGGCATGTAGTAGACGATATGCTTATCTGCTACCGATTCCACAGTAAAGTAAAACAGATTCCACAAATTTGGAAGCGCCTTATTCTTACAGTCATGGTTAAAAAAAAAAAAGGCTAGTAGGCTAGTATTATAAAATGGCAAATGATATGGCAGTAAATTAATTTGCATTTGTTTGCTAGCAAATCTGTTGGAAAACCCAGAGAAAACACTGCTGATTGTTTGAAGAAAGAAGTATTAGAACAGACATGGCACTTTTGCTGTCTAACTGCCTGAATGTGCAGATAGCTTTGTCATGTCTCAGTTGATGGTATTTATTAGGTTCTGTTTCAGTTTAAAAAATTAAAGACTACTATATGATTCATAAAATATATATATCAAATCAGATATTTTATATAGATTAAATGACATTTAAAACAATTATTTTCTCAAAAACCTGGGTAAGTTTAGCTTTGACTAGAATTTTTAAAAAAGGATTCTGGTTGTAGAACCCACATAGTGAACCACAAGTGAAATTCACTCCCTGCAACATGCTTAGCAGAAATCTTTCAGCAAAGATGCTGAAGTTATACATGACCAAAGTGCTACATGATATCATTGACTGGTTGATTTTTTTTCTTTTTTTAAGAAAGACCTTTAAAGAGTGCGTCTTCATGGTGTTTTTAATAAGATGGAGAGTGACCACAAAAAGAATTTTAACCACATGGAAGTTTATTCTTGATCCTGTGGCAAATTACCTAAAAGAGATGAAAAGCTAAAAGATGAGTTATACTTTGTGCTTTTACAAACACATAAATGCTCCAAATTTGCTGACCTTTCATATGATAATAAGTAGCACTCTCCAGTATGTTACTTAAAAGATATTTTAAAAGTACACACTCTTAATCCATCCTTTAACAGAGAGGTGATATTTTAATAGTGAATGAGAAAGTAAATGCTTTTCAAAAGATACTCCTGTTACAGGAAGAGCATTTTGAAAAATGGCATTTGGAAAGGTTATAATTGTTATGTGATTTTTGTTTTTTTTCTGAAAATGGTCTAAATGGTTTGATTGGAAATTTTTTTCTGACTTGAATAATATTATGTATGTTCAAAACAATTTAAAAAAATAAGAATGAACACTGTCCAGTTAAATTGTAGAAATAGATGATTGAATTCAGGGAGGATAAAAATTTATTAGCTAAATATTCACACAGATCTTTGCCTAATTGGAGGATGAGATTGAAAACCATGTCAGACTTTAGTAATTGCAAGGCGCTTTTCCATTTAGATCTATGTAACTGGCTGCGGTCTGGTTTTTAAGCAAGACAGCCAAATATAGAATTAAACTTGAGTTTAAAGTCAGAGATTCTTTGATCCACTCATTTACTGATGGGCACTTAGGCGGTTTCCAGCGCTTGCCTATTATAAATAATGCTGCTATGAACATAGGGGTGCATAGGTTCTTTTGAATTGGTGTTTCAGGATTCTTAGGGTATAATCCCAGCAGTGGGATCAGTGGATCAAAAGGCAGTTCCATCTTTAGTTTTTTGAGGAAATTCCATACTGGTTTCCACAGTGGCTGCACCAGTCTGCATTTCCACCCACAGTGTACCAGGGTTCCCTTTCCCCCACATCCTCGCCAGCACTTGTTGTTGTTTGTTGATTTGTTAATGATAGCCATAGTGAAGTGGTATCTCATTGTGGTTTTAATTTGCATCTCTCCGATGGCTAGTGATGTTGAGCATTCTTTCATATGTCTATGTGCCCTCTCTATGTCCTCCTTGGAGAAGTGTCTGTTTATTTACACAATGGAATACTATGCCGAAGAAAGAAAGAAGGAACACCCCCTACCCTTTGTGACAGTATGGATGGAACTAGAGAGTATTATGTTAAGGGAAATAAGCCAGGTGGCGAAAGACAAATACCATATGATTTCACCTATAAGTGGAAACTAATGAACAAAACAAACAAATGAACAAAACGGAACCAGAGACATGGAAATAAAGAACAAACTGACAGTGACCAGAGGGGAGGTGGGAGAGGGATAACAGGGGAAAGAAGGGGAAAGGTCTAGTCAAAGAACATGTATAAAGCACCCATGGTAATGGACAACAGGGTGGTGACTGACTGAGGGAGCAAGGGGGTGGGTCAGGGGAGAGCAACAGGGGATAATTGGGACAGCTGTAATTGAACAATTATATATATATATATATAAAAGTAAATTCAGTTCACTTGCTCAAAAAAAAGATCAGAGTTTCTAATTGTTGTATCTTAAAGCATTAAACTTGAATTTTCATAGATAATGAAGCATTTTAAGCACTTTGCTCTCACTGAAAATATTATTTATATTTTAGTAAGATTAAATGTAGTTTTGTTACGGAAAAATGAAATGACCAGACACTGAGGGGTTAGGAGCTCGATCTTTATTTACGTGCACGGGCCCAGAGGAGACAAACTCCAAATTCTGAGCCCAGAACAATAGCCCCGCATTCCTTTTATGCTGGGCTAAGTGGGGGAGGGTATTGGGAGGCGTAGTATAGATTTGGTGCGAAAAGGGTTTACAGAGGTGAGAGAGAAGCATTTACATCATAAGTCAGGGCAATTAGCATTTCATCTTTGGTATCAACCTTGATTTCCTCTACATTCCCCCCTGTGGGTGCTTAGACAGCGCTTTCGTCTGTCTCTGCACCCAGAAATGAGATCCTCTGCTCCTGTTAGGGGTCTAGTGCTGGAGATGGTGGCAGGTAGCATTGGCTCGGCGATGGTCCACTCCTCCTCCCTGTCTTGGCAGATCCTTCGCAGCTTTAGGGCTGGGATTCGACCTGGTCCCTGTTCCGGTCCCGGGTTGGTTTCCTCAGGGTCAGTGGCGGCCTTGGCTCTGGTGTGATGGATCCATGGAGTAATACCTGCAACTTTTAAGGCGGTGGGGGTAGTTAACAGTATTAGGTAGGGCCCAACCCATCTGGGTTGGAGGGACTCTTTTTTCCAGTCTTTTACCCAAACATACTGCCCTGGCTTATGGGAGTGGGCTGGCCCCCCTGTTGGCACTATTTCTCGCCCAGGGTGGGCCTGCCTGACTCTCTCTAACTCTTGACCTAGGGCTTTGAGGTAGGAGGCTTGGTGGGTCTCCCCTAAGGTGATGAAGTCTGTGGTAGTAGGGATTTGGGTTATAGGTGTCGCCCTTCCATATAAGATTTTGTATGGGGTGTACCCTGCTGAATTTGGGGTGCACCTAACTTGGAAGTGGGCAAGCGGCAGGACATCTGGTCAGGGTAGGAGAGTCTCTTGACAAAGTTTCCCAAAAGTCTCTTTTAGAGTCCGGTTCATTCGTTCTACTTTGCCCCAGCTTTTAGGTCGGTAGGCAGCGTGAAGCCTCCATTTTAGTTTTAAGGCTTGGGTCAGCAGCTGGATCACTCTTGCAGTAAAGGCGGGCCCGTTGTCACTTTGGAGACTGAAGGGCATGAGTTCCACTATTACCGGCTCTCGTTCCGTGGCCAGCCCTGGCGGGTTGTTTTCTGCTCAGACCCCAGAGTATTTAGCCCAGAGGGGGTCTGGGGCTGACACTCCGTCTTCCTGGTGGAGCCTATATTCTTCTTCTCGTGGAAGCACTAGGGCAATAGTTTGTGGCATGGGGAGGTCCAGGGAGGCCCCGTCTGGCTGGAAGGTGACCCGCGCTGCTGGCTCGGTCGAGATATCTCAGCCTAGTAGGGGGATAGGACAGTCTGGTAGGTAGAAGAACTCATGGGAGATCTGGTGGCCCCCAAGTTCGACCTTCTGTGCCTCACAAAATTTCTGGGGGCTAGCCAAGAGTCTGGTGGCTCCCTGCACGAGGATTTCTTTCCCCGTGGGGGCCCAACTGGGACGGTGACTACTGAGTGTTTCGCCCCTGTGTCTACCATAAAGTCAATGTCTTGGCCCCCAACTTTGAACCTGACCATAGGCTTCTGGGGACCTAGGGTGATGGAGCCCGGTCGCCCCTAGTCTTGGCCAAACCCGGAGAGGGCCAATACACTGGGGGCTGGTGGTGATAGGATAGCCTGGTTGGCGGGCGTCTCCTCGCCCTGCTTGCGAGCTGGACAGTCTCGCTTCCAGTGCCCGCGCTCCTTACAATAGGCACACTAGTCCTTTTCTACCTTGAAGTGTCCCTATTTGTTGATCGGGTCACCCCTGGGGGCCGACCTCCCTAGTGTGATGGCCAGCAGGGTGGTCTGCATTTTCTGGTCCTCAAGGCGGGCTGCTGCGGCCGCCTCATCTCGATTTTCATATACTTTATAGGCGACCGCTAGGAGTTGATTTAAGGTCATTCCTGCGAAGCCCTCAAGCTTTTGGAGTTTCCTCCTGATGTCCACTGCCGATTGAGAGACAAACACCATGGCTACGATACTTTGGTTTTCAGCTGCCTCTGGGTCAAAAGGGGTAAACACTCGTATGCCTCCATCAGCCACTCAAGGAGGTCTCCAGGGCACTCATCTTACCTTTGGTGTACAGTGGCGACCTTAACCATATTAGTGGGCTTCCTGGCTGCCGCCTTTATCCCCTGTAACAGGGAGTGGTGATACAGATCCAAAGCGGCCCGCCCTCGCTCAGTGTTTGGGTCCCAAGTAGGCTGTTGTTCGGGGGCGGCGCTGTGCGCATAATCTGAGGGATCTAGGGTTCCTGCCGGGGCATGTGCTTCAAGGTAGCGCCGGGCCTCCTCTAGAATTTTTCTCCTCTCCTCAGTGCTGAACAAGATCAGGAGGACTTGGCGACAATCAAACCAGGTGGGCCGGTGGATTTGGAAGATCGAGTCTGCGAGCTCGATCATGGCCTGTGGCTTCTCCGAGAACGGAGGGGTGTGGTGTTTCCAGTTCAGGAGGTCAGTAGTACTGAATGGCTGGTAGTAATAAGTAACCTGTCCAGGCTGGACAGTCCCGTCCTCATTAACTCTGGGTGCTGCCTGCATCTCTCGGAGTGGCATCTGAAGAGGGGGCTGGTGGCTTCTAAGTCTGCTAGCTATGGGTGACGGGCCTGGATGGGGCAGGGCTGGGTACCGAACCGGGGAGGGCTCCTGGGGAGACTGATGCCCCTGGGGCGAGATAGAAGGCGGAGGAGTCAGGGGCTCCTGCGGGGGAGCCGTAGGGGGCGCCTGTGGACAACACATT
>PVJD01009029.1:0-66807 GCA_004026545.1 Mormoops blainvillei
CGTGTACAAAATCAGTTCCCTTCACAACACCAGCAGGGCACTCTGCAGGGACAGGAAGACGTGGGCAGAGTGCCCACTGTGAAGAAAGGCTGCATGCAGAAGGCCACACAAGGTCACAGAAGGCCACACGAGGTCACAGAAGCCAGTCTTATCGCATTAGTCCACAGAGGTGAAACCCTCCCAGGTCCCACGGTGCTCCCGGACCCCAGTCCGTGGGGGAGGAAGAGGCAGGTCTTCTTCCACAGCTGGTTCCAATGGGCGGCAGGTTAAAAAGCAGATTTAGACCCTGCCAGTAACTCACCCCTGGGTCCCAGGGTTTGTGTTTTCTGTGTTCCAAATTAATGTGCATGCCTACACTGTTTTTACATCCGGTACTCCGACCATGATAATGGGGGTGCAGCAGAGAGAGTCTCCAAACATTTTATCAAAATACACTTCCTTTCAGACGCTGTGCTGTATGAAGTAGATATACTAACATACAAATAGAGTATATTAAGAACAAAGGTAATTAAGGTCAAAATCATTTTAGTACAGTCAGATCCCTGGTCAGAATTCAGGCGTGGGGTTGGTGGAAAGCTCATGGATGTGTCAGGTTCTACCCTGGGGATTTGTTAGCAGAGTTGCAAATAAAGTTGGAGCTTTTAGAAAAAATAAAAATCAGAGAGAGAGAGAGAGAGAGAGAGAGAGAGAGACCAGTATGAACTCTTGGGAACTGAACAGTGAACATTCTGAGGAGTTAGAGCAAGACTTCACTGAAGAGAAGAGCAGAGGAGGTCGGAAGGAACGAGGAGTGAACCAGTCACGGGGGACCCGCCTGAGCTGCAGTGGGCATGTGATCTGACAGGGATGACTATGACCTAAAGTCGAGCAGGCGACCTAAAAGTCAAGGCGGGAAAGGGCCCGGCAGGCCCAGGGAGTTGCCCGACCTGCAGCAGGAAGTGAAAATAGAAGAAGCCACTTGACGTGGGGCGGTGAGCTCACAACACAGTGTGCGGACGATGCGCTGTGGAATTGGGCACCTGGCACCTGCGTAACTCTGTTAGCCAGTGCCGCCCCAATATAGTCCATAAAAAGGGAAAAAAAGGAACGAGAAGAAACCAGCGAGGTCGCTGACCGCCGAGAATCAGGGCTAGGAGAGTCGCCTGTGACTACACCGGGCTTGGAAGAGAATGGTGCTCAAGGCTCTGCTACGCCGAGCCTCACGGACTGCGGCCTCCTGACTGCGCTCATCCGGGCACAGCTCGTATCCCCCCAGGCCTTTATGTTGTGCAAAAATAGTCGTGCACTTCGAAGGGCCGTGCGTGCTGGAGCCTAGTAGACCCACGGCCAGAGTGAAGGAAAAGGAGAAGTTCAGCGACACCGTCTTTGCAAGAGAAAACCGCCCCTCTCGGGAAGTGGTTGTCTGGTAGCCGCTGGAAGTTTTGCAAGGGGGGTCTGTGGGGCCCCCACAGAGAACACACCGTCTCTCAGAGGGCACAACTGAGGAGGAGACCAGCAGGTTCTAGAGCTCTGGGGACAGAAGTGTCAGAAGATAAGTGGGCTTGTTAGTGAAACTTCGAGAGGAGGATGCTCGAGAGAACTGGCTGGAGATTGTTCCCAGAGGAAGGGCGGAAGTACCGAGGCCCAGCGCAGGTGACAGACAGAACACGGGAGAGAGGGCAGGGGGGAAACAAAAGTCAGAAAGCACTTTGGAGAAGGGGAAACTGGCAGCAGTGCTTAATGCCTAGGAGTGAATCAAAGTGAGTCAGAGACTCCTGGGAAGGCCAGCTCAGGGAGATGCTGACTGAGGTGGCCCCGGCGTGGAGCTGCTCAGGTGCCACTTTGACCCGATGGGAAACAGGAAGTCTGGGGCTGTGGGTGGCCAGGTCCCGGGTCACTCCCTTTGGCACTTCAGAGTGACATGTCCGCTTGGACCCTGGGAAGGAAGGAGGTAAGACCAGGCTGAAAGTCTACAGAGGGGAGCCTTTGGGGACATGAAAAACCTGTTTAACAAGAGAGCCCCTTGTGAAACTTTTTAAATACCCAAGACTGTTGCCAAGTCAGGACTGTTCTGTAACTCAGATCTCCTCACGAAACAGGTCATGTGCATGTTTATCTCTCTGCTGGAGCCGGTCCGTGGCTGGGGTGGAGGAGGGGAGGACACTTGGGAATATCAGAGAGTGTAAGAGGCTGCTCCCCAAGGGATGTGACTTCTGGAAGAGGATGTTTCCCCTTTTTGACCACGAGATGACCATGGAAATCAACTCAGTCTTAGTGAAGAGGGAGAACCCTAACCGAGAAGTCTTTTCTGTAGAGTTATGATCTTGACAAGACAATTTGAAAGGACTGGGTGAGAGACTAGAAGAAATTGTGTAATCCTTGAAGAAAGAACATATAACCAGCGTCTCTTTAGTTTCACAAAAGGATGGAACATAGAATATTTTTAGAAATTAGTACGGAATACTACCCAAAAGTAGTATTGAGATACCACTGGGGGTTTCCAGTGGAAGGAGGAATTTATATTGAAAATGCCAATTTCACAAACAGAAGCAAATCTGTTCAGAGCTGTTCCTGGCTAAGGGTGGGCCACTCTGTCAGAGATGGTCTATCCTGAACCAGAAGAATTTATGGTGAATTGAGTCAAGAGGACACACTCTATCTTGTTCATAAAAGCTGCTCGATATGTATCTGTTGAGTAGATAAAAATATGTTGAGTATCTAATAATGAATACATGAAAGGTGTAGTTGTATATTCCATTGGGAAGTCTTTCTCCAGAATGGTTAGCTGCCCTTCCATGGGCCCCCACGCTCTCACGCACATCCCCTCTCTTATCCTACTGTTTGCTACGCTCACCTACCAAATGGGAAGACACTTAAGGGTTGGAGCTGATTCTTAGTCTTCGTGATAACTCCAACACTGACCACAGTACCCTGTACACAGCAAACATTCAATAAATAATTGTGTAGATGAATGACATTATTTAAAAGAACGTTAGTTGAACCCAAATGTTTGATTAGAATTACATATAGAAGAGTTAAAGAGTGCACTTGTTTTTTAAATACTCGCATAAAACCTAGAAAGCCCATTAAGGGGCAGAAGGACGGACAGGGTAGTTATTGTAGTTTGAACATATATTTAGTTTGGAAAGTGGATTATAATAATGCAGGGTGAAAAATCTCTTTCTTGGGGATGAAAGGCTAAAGAACTGAGGATGAAGACATGATTTTTACTAAAAACACAGTAAGAGGGTAGCCTCCTCTTATCCCCCCAAATATCCAGGTTTAGGATTATACAGGGATTACTTCTTGAAAAAAATTTCCCAGAGGAAATCCAGCATCTATCTCCCCCTACTGGTGTCAGTCGTGTTAAAAGTGATGTCAGACTTTTTTTTTTATTCCTTTTGACTGAAAATGTTCTGATTAAGATGAATATTTTCATTTGTTATTTCCAGGAAAAAATCTTACTCTTAATTTACAGTGTAAGCACCCTACAAGGTAGATTTGTGTTGCAGTGAGCTTTACCAAGATCTGAAGTATAAATTGTTTCATCACAGATGAGGAATGGTTAACTATGGTTGCTAATTCATCTGCAATGAATCTTCTATGACAGTGGATTATAGCTCACTGACACAAGGCAAAATTTTAATAAACTGATTACTAGAGAACATTTCAAACACACACAAAAGTAGAAAAATATAGTGAGTTCTCATGTACCTATCATCCAGCCCCCACAAACAAGTCATAACCAACCTTGTCTCTCCTATTGCGTCCCCAAGGTCCCACATCTGGCTCATACTGAAGCGAAATTCAAGCATTCAGTGGCGTCACCTGCAAATATCTAAAAGGTAAGGATACCTAAAGCATCCCCATATATCATTATTCTGCCTGACTCAGGTTAGCAATAGTCCCTTAATATCGACAAATATTCAGTGTTCAAATTCTCACAATTATTTCAAAATTTGTAATGATATATCTTACGGTTTATTTGAAACAGGCTTTCAATAAGGGCTATATTGGTAATTACTTGATATGCTTCCTGTATTTCATGAAATGTATGGGATTTGTTTCCTCCCCCATTGAATTTGGATTTTGGTAATATTTTGGGTAATTAACGAAGTCGCGTCATTTGCCCTGAAGAGTAGTCCGCAGTCCGGATGCGCTGGCGGGCCGGCGCTGCTGTGTAACACATTCCTCTGTCGCCTGTATTCCCTGAAAATGGGTAGCTTAATATTATTCAGGTTTGATTGGTTGTTTTTTTTTTGTTAAGGTACTGTTGTTTACTCCCTATTACTCAATGTCTGGCTGCAGCTGAAGTTCGTTGTCTAAGGAAAACTGTCTAGAGCAGCTCTTCCTAACGGTGATCTCTGTGCTGATGGAGACGTCCAGTCTCTGCACTGTTCCATGTCCTAGTTTGGTTGCCGCTGGCCCCATGTGGCTCTTAAAGCGTGGCTAGTGTGACGGAGAAGCTAAATGTTTAATTTTTAGGATTTTAATTACTTCAAATTTAAATAGCCATGTGTAGCTAGCATTTGCCATGTTGAATAGGATAGCGCTGGACCCTATCCATTAATAATTCATTAAAGGCTGCAAAATGATAATGCTATTACTCTATTGTTTTTGTTTTATTTATTAACTGGAATATTTTCATAAGGAGAGACTCCCTTTTTTTCAACTGTACTGCTACCATGAGGTTCAATTCATACAGGAAAGCAGACAAGTTGCTTACTTCTTTCCCTGTGCTTAGCAGTTGTCAGAATACGGAGCTGGTCCCCTGGCCTTCTCCAGAGGTGACGCATGAGGGGTTTTGTCATTGTTGTTGTTATGTAGTCATATTTTGTGTTTCAGTTTATTGCAGTTACTCTTGTTGATGCTCAAACCAGTCTACTCTTGGCCAGAGGGGTGTCTACTCAGACACTCTCCTGCCTTTTCTTGGTGGTCCTACGAGTCTCTGACAGCACCCTGGCTTTCTGGTGTGTGTTAAGGCGTTCAGAGATCATCTTGCACATTTCCTACTTCATGTCTGAAATTAGCTCCCTTTCCGAGAAGCCTCGGTGCTCTTTAGTGGCCAATGGTATTTCCAGAACATAAACCTGGGCCCTAGGTGTGCTCATTGTTATTGGGTTGGCCAGTGCTTGTTGCTGTTACAAAAACAGAGTTAGAAATACAGATTAAATACAACAACAACAACAAATACGAGAGTACCTCTGATTTTAAGGCTTTTTTCCATGCTGAAAATCTAGGTTTTTTTTCAATGACATCAGTATAACTACCTGATTCCTTTATGCCACAATATATACATGATAATTTCAGGATAACAATGAAATTATTATTGAAAAAGAGCACAGATTTTTTGGTTTTGTTTTGCATATTTTTTAATCCCTAGGCTCAGTGATGACATACTATTGTGTTTCAGGGTTATTTAAAGTAGTTCCTCATCGTGTGGTTTTGCCACAGGCTGGATGCACATTCCTATTTATTTTCTTCCTTTTATTTTTAGGGTTTCTTTAAAAAAAAACTCTGTAGTTTCATTTCATAATTACGTAAAGTGTTTATGTGGTCTCCGAGTCAAACCTACAAACCAGTAATATGCAAAGAAGTCTAGCTTCTTACCTTATCTCCTTAACTCTATCCCACCCCCCTCACCAATGTTTATTTTTATAAAATTATGATTCAATTCTTCATTCATTATTATTAATAAGGATATATATGTTTATGTGTACCCTCTCTTAGATGAATCACAATATGGTCTACATAATTTTCTCCCATTTTTTGGGACTTAATAACATATTCTGGAGACCACTGAGTAATAACATGTCAAAGTAGAGCTCATTCCTTTCTGTAGCTGCATAGCATCCCATCATATGAATGTCCACAGTTTATTCAATAGATCCTCTGTTGATGGACATTTAGGTCGTGGCACGTTTATTTTTAATTTGAAATGATAGCTGCAGCATGAACCAATGCGTCGTGTTTCTCCCTAAGTTTTGCTTTTCACCAGCTTTGCATAGATATTCCTAAAGACTGAAAGCAGGAAGGACCTAAGACAGCTATTGGTCAGAAGTTAAGGTCAATTTACCGAGAGTTGTTGGTCTGTGTATCTTAGACTTCAAACGAATATTTTCATTAATTGCCCCTTTAAGAGATCGATGGCTCTTTTTCTGGTCTTCAGACATCCTGGGAGAGAACTTAGTGGAGTGGGAAAGGTAAGAATGACTGATTTTTAGAGATGTGAATGATAGAAGAATTTTTTTAGGATGTGAAATGGTCACTGTTTTTAAAGAAAATTTTATTTCACCTTTGTAGGAAATTTGTTAATATTAAAATACTAGATAATTATCATTCCGGTTGAAGTTTGAAAATATCAGTGGGCAATAGCTATACTTACTGTAGCCACCTCTTTATTAACTTTATGTATTTTTCAGATATTTAGAAGGTAAAAAGTAAATGGCAACTAAATAAGCATCGATAAATCAACAAGTAAAGATAGGCTTTGTTTGATGTAGGACATTTTCACATTTTCTCTTTCACTGGGACAAGATGGGGGATTTCAGTCTGATCTGCTTTAATATCATTTTCATTCACTTCCCCTAAACTCTGTTTTGAGGTGAGCGTTTCAGGAGGTTCTCACACATGCTCATTTATTCATTAGAAACTGATATAATTTCGATCGTAATGCTCTAGTGCTGCTGATGCCATCATGAGCTGATTTTGTTTGTGCAATAAATAGCTACTAATTGCAACTACTCTCTATAACTTTAAACGGTGCATTAGGGGAGTTACACTCTGCGAGGCAGGAAGAGAGCCGTCACTTGAAGCCACGCGCAGATCCAGGGGAATCAGGGGCGTGTTCTCAGGAGCTCAGAATCTTGAATTGCAAATCCCCACACTTTCCCGGCCCTGGGGCCTGAACGGGACCGTCTGCGTGCGAGCCCTTGCAGCCTGGTCTGCCGCCTTCTGTGTGGACCAGGTTCCCAGGGGCCTTTGCGCCTGTGCAGGCGGGTGGGGACAGCTCGCTCTGAACAGAAGCAAAACCAGGGGAACCAGGCGTTTCCAAGGCGTTAAGCAAAGGTTTGTCTTTTAAGAAAGACCAGTACTTCAACTTAAACTTTTTCTACTTCAACTTAAAATACTTCAACTTTTCTAAGCAGGCTGCCCTTCCCAGCACACTACGAGGCAGGCGGAGACTGAGGAGTCTGTATTTTCTAACACTCAGTGATTTGGGTGGAGCGGAGTGGCCAGACTAAATACGGTTCAGTGCTGGTGAGAAGGTAAGGAAACCAGGCACTGGCCGCTGCATCTGTCAGTCTCTTATGAATAAAAATTTTTGTTTGTTTGTTTTTTTTTAAATACATTACCGCCTTGCCTATAGAGACAGTTTTCCTCCTTTGAGCTTTTATAGTGCTGGGCTGCGTGTGAAATTTGTATGTTTAAAATAAAATGTAATATCTACTAGATATTGAAGCTGTCTGCTGGCCCATAATTTCAATAATTTATTATGGATGCATTGCATCTTTTCCTAGTGTTTTATTTTTAGTTTTTCTTAGCCTCTTGTAAGGAGGGGTTTAAGGTGATGTAAGAAATTCATCCGAGGCACGAAATTTAAGGGGGTTTCAAAAACCTCAGTAATGAAGAGAGATGCTATGTTAATACAATATATTTTAAAAAAATTAGCCCTGGTTGGGTGGCTCGGTTGGTTGGAGTGTCACCCTGTGTACCTAAAGGTTATAGGTCCTATCCCCGGGTCTGGGGTGCATAGAGGAATCAATGTTTCTCCCTCACATTGATGTTTCTCCTCCTTCCCTTCCTCTCTCCCTAAAATCACTAAAAATAATCTTGGGTGAAGATTTAAAAAATAATAATAATAAATAAAAAAAAAACACCAAGATTGATTGCAAAACAAAAGTCCGTGATCAACACTATTAAAATTTTAAATGAAGACAAGATCAGACCCTGGTCTCAAACAACCCGGCCTCACTCACCTCACTCTAATTCTGACTCTGGTTCCAACACAGTTTTAGTTGTAAAAAAAGGCAGCCAGCCCATGAGGCCATTTGTTCATATTGAAAAATATGGCCTTAAACTATATACATCTTAATGACTGCATTTTGGGGAGCCCCTCTTCCTTACATTTTGCAGCTTGGTCTTGACCCTCTTTTTGAGCTCAGCTCAGAGTTGGCGAAATCTTGTTATGTCCTTCTCAACTGGAGGGCCTCTGGGGAGTCCCACAGAGGTGACAAGCAAGCCCCAGGTGGGACGGACCAGAAACGCTAGGGTTGAGACTCGTCATGGTTTCGTATTCCTTGGATCTCCAGTTAAATTCCTTGAGGATAAGATTCTTGACTCCTACTTCTTTTTTTCCTGCAGTGCTGCGTGTAAAGCAGCCTCCAGACTGGCTAGTGTCCTGCCCTCTGAATTCTGTCCATTATTTGGATGTGACCTGAAGAAGATTCTTACTTTTAATCATTTTAATTTGTGTCTACATGACACCCAATTCTGGCTCAATTCCATGAAAAGAAATGCAAAGAAGATCAAAGAAAAACAACACCTTCCACTGACACCAAAACCGTTTGCATGTTACTCCATGGACAAAATAGCTGATTAAGTGTTAAAAAAATTTTTTTTTAATTAACTGGTGTGTGATGTTGTGTGGATACAAGCAAGATTTGCTAATATTCAAGAAAAACTGATCTGCTCAGTAGGAGCTTGTGGAATTAATCACTAATAACTGAACGCTGTCTGCAAAGAAAATTATAGTTTGCAATTGGTGATTGCTAGACTGGGTCATTAGTGTCTCCTCATTGTCTCAGGAAGTGAGAAGATAAGGATTTGGGGTCCATTCATGGAAACCAGAAGAAGGTACTGGAAGGAATGTGTGTGTTGGTGGTGGGCAGGGAGAGGAAGAGCTGGAGGAAAGCACAGTCGTCTTTTTTTTTTTTTTTGGTTAAAACTAGGAGAGATTTGTGGGTTTCACATTAGTCAACTTTCATTATTCTTGTTCTCATCTTCTTTGATTCACATGGTTTCAGTTTCTTTCCAAATGTCTTTGGTGCACAACTTTATGGTCATGAAACAGAGCAGTTGAAAAATGTGGACAAAAAGTTTTGGACGCAATTGCTGAAATTTGCACAACTTTACCAGCAGTTATTTTTAGTATGAAAAATGGTGCTACTCTATAATAAATGTGGGTTAGGAATGTTTATGTCATTATAATGTAGCCACTGAAACAGAGAGATAAGACCACAATGTTATATATGTTTGCAGAAAGTGAAACTTGTTGGAAAGATAGAAAGGAGAGCTTTTATATATATTCCTTAAGGCATACGAAGCATATTTTATTGTGCAGAAAATAGAATTTGTCTAAACTGGAAGAGAGGCAGCTATTTTGCATACCACTAACTAGTAGTTAATACTGGATTTAAAAAATATGAACTTCAAAAAGTTTGGGGTATCTTTTGAACCCAGATATAATTTTCATAGCAACATGAAATAAGATGAAACAGGAAAGCATTTGGGAGAAGGCATTGCTTTTAAAAGAAAACTGCAAAGTATATTTTCTTGGCAATTCTTTGACTTAGTGTCTGCTAATCCTATGATAAATAATAAATTCATGATTTAATTAATTGCATGCATTCTATAGACTAACAGATTGAAGGAGAACGAGCTATCATTATCATTCAGAAGTATTTATTTATGGGGTGACTGAAAGTTCATGGTCCTGGCTTTACGATGTCAGTAAGCTGATTTTCTACTTCTAGGAAACGACAACTAAAATTTTTTTTGAAAATGACATCTGAAAAGGATAAGCAGACAAAAAGTGATCACGCAAGACCCATACGGGACAAAATAGAATCGAGGTAATCATTCATAGCTCCTCAATAATTGTCTATTGAGGACATTTTCAAAAAAAGAGAAAAAAGAAAATGTGTTAAGTACCCACTATTGCCAGATACCGTAACAAACACTTTACCTATAACCTCTCAGGTATGGTCAGATGGAGGGCATAGGGTAGAAGCGTCCCAGGGAGACGTGTGCACACGAGGCAGCCACTGGCTTCCATTCCGTGGGAATGGCACAAGAAGTAGGGAGCAGGTCAGCTAGGCAGAAGCAGAGTTTTAAAAGGTAATTTTGGGAAGTCGGCTGAGCTCGGACGGCATCTGGGAGGGCCCTCCAGGACCAGCGCAGGCAGGCTTACGTTTCCATGTAGGCAAAGGAAACCGAAAATGTTTTCGAGCAGAGAGCGTGACAGCGCCAAGAGCTGTGGTGGCGGCATCAGCGGAGTGTGGGGGGTGGGGGGCAAAGGTGGGGCCCCTCGCCGCCCGGTGAGGGCAGGGTTGGCCCCCTTTGAAGGGGGTGTTCTGTTATGGCGGGGCACCATCGCAAGCAAACTTTCCTCCAATAGTCCCGAATGGTAGGGGCTTATTGATTTAGTCATCAATAATTCAGAACCACAAATATTTTCTCTGGTTTGCCATCTAAAGGATCTGATTTTGTGAAATAAAATGTTGAATAAATAAGATGTTAAAATCTCTAGAAAATGCTAATGTTTAGTGACAGTTTGTGGTGACATTTGAGGAAAAGCAAACAAGAGTATCCCTCTTCTTCCTATTAAAAACAATTTTTTGAAAGAAGTAGGCTTTTCAGAGGTCTTTGAAGTAAGGCAGGGCGAACACGTGTGACAATGTGGGAAGGCCCTCGTTTGCTCTCCCCATTTCCTGTCCCCATGAGCACTTCCTGACCCCTTGCAGGCATGTCACCCCTCCATGTCACTCCTACTGCTCTTCTGAAGATGTCTCATAAAGCCTTCTTTCCTCTGCCTTACTCTTCTTCTTTTCATTATTGGATTTTGAGAATTCTTTTTATTTTAAAATAAAAAAATACGGTTTACTTTCAATATGATTTTGTATTGGTTTCCGGGATACAGCGCAGTGGTTAGCCCATCACAGCCGTCCCCTGGTATTTCCTGTACCCACCCGGCACCACGCAGTTATTGCAGTGTTATGGACTGTATTCTCGCCGCTTTGCTTTACATCCGCGGGACTATTTTGTGACTACCAGTTTGTACTTCTTCTTCTTTTTATCCTCCCTTGAGGGTATATTTATTGGTTTTTTGTTTTTTGTTTTTTGTTTTTTTAAGAGAGAGAGGGGAATGGAGGGGGAGAAAGAGAGGACTTTGTTAAGCTTGGATTGATCATTTTATCTCAGGTTTGGGAAGGACCAGGTGCCTTTTCAAACTAGCCAGTCAACTCCCCAGTCCTTCTCGGGCTCCCACTGTATCCTCCCACAGCCAATCCATTTTCTAGATCTTCAAGGTCCCCCTTTGAGGGATCTTCGAGGATCCCTTATCCAATCCAATCCTTTTCCCAGGCTTGACTGACAGGCCTCTATGGTCGCCATCATGGCTCCTACTGCACTTGCCTCCAAGTGGAAGGCCTTTCCCTTTTGCCGTTTCGGCTTCCGCGGGCAGCGCCCCTGAGAGGGATCCCACCTGCTGTCTAACCTTTCCCTCGGTAACGCCGCTAAGGACCCCAACGACCTTCCCCGCCCACTCCAGGACTCAGGCCCGGGTGCAGCGCCCGGGGGCAGCCTGTATGTGCTGCGACTTCTGGTGAGGCGGGCTCAGCATCCCACTCAGTTCCCCAGCTTATGATCCTTAATGATGTCTGGTCCCCTTTGCCCCCTTCCTTTATTAATATCTAGCGAACATCTGGCGACCCACACTAACAGAATCATATGGTATTTGTCTTTCTCTGAGTGACTTAATGTTACATAGCTTCATGCCCTCCAGGTCCATCCGTGTTGTCACAAATGGTAAGATTTCATTCTTTTCTATGACCTACTAACATTCCGTTGCGTAAAGGTACCACATCTGTTATCCACCCATCTATTGAGGGGCACTTGGGCTGCTTCCACATCTTGGCTATTGTAAATAATGCTTCAGTGAACATAGGGGTGCGTATTTGCTGTCGAATGAGTGGTTTGGGTTTCTTGGGATAAATTCCCAGAAGTCGAATTTCTGGGTGGTAAGGCAGGTAAGCCTCTTAAAGCGGTTCGTATGATTTTCACCTCCTCTCATCGCTCGTTATTGAACTCAGGGGGCGCGCCGCTCGGGCAGTTCCTTATGGAGCTGTGGCTGTTGCAAGATAATCGTATTGACTTAGAGCAAGAAAGGAGACAGGGGGGATTCACATCCAAAGCTCTGTCTCCCAGAAGCAAGGCCTAGCCATTGCTTATAGATGCTATTTGGTTAATTCTGTGCTGATTTCTCACTTATTATTGCTGCACTTATCATTGACCTGGGCCCCTGTCGGGCTCATCCTGTTTACAGCTGTGTCTGCAAAATACCGGGCTGCATTTTCACATTTAGCAAGAGTAGCATGTGGTAAGAACTGCCCAGACCTCGAGACCCTGGTCCTATCTAATTGTTCCAGCCACGTTTCTCTGTTTGTGTCTTGGGGTCGCCTTCATCAGCTTCCTTCCTAACAGGGTCTCGGTCATCGGCCCTCAGGGATTCTCATGTCATTAACTCTCTGAAGGGATGAACAGTTCTAGAACGCTGAGAATCCTCAGATTTGCCAAGAATTTTCTCAAAACGTGGCCTGAGCTCCCTGAAGCATCCCTTGTAGGAAGAGAACACTCAGGTGAGTTTCAAACACAACGGCAGTAATGGCACCACAATGGGTGGCAGAAGGCTGTTTTCTTGGTGACGTACACAGAGCAGAAAGAGATTTACGCGCTAGCCAAGTTTCTTCCTTTCATGCTTGGAGGAAAAATCAATATTCCATATTCATGGTCTCCTACACATCATTTCGCTAGGGTGGAAAGAAGGGATTTAAACTATTTGTTTCAAAATATCGCAGTGTTATTTTTATACCCAGAGTGGAGATGGGATTCTCAGGTGCCACCTGGTTTTCACACTTTTGGTGAAGTAAAATTTAATTGAGTTTTTAAAAGCAGGGGTATATTCTATTGCTGGGAAATATAGCGTCCAGGATCCCTGCAGGCTTCCTCTGGGTTTTTCTCGCAAGCTTTAAATGAGAATTTTCTGCCAATTTTCTGGCAGAAGCAGAGGAGACACAGCAGTTTTGCTGGTGGTTTTGATTATGGATTGTCTATATGACATCAATAAAAATAACTAGACCTAGGTCTGATGGGCACTGAACTTGCTTAAATGCTAATAAAAATCATGAGAGTAAGGAATAAATCTTAAATTTTAAATATTTTTCTTATAATACATATGGAAAGACTATTTCTCTGTATTTTAGTGTTAAAAGTATAATAACTGGAGACGAGTATGTTCTCTTCAAAGTGCCAATAAAAATGCAAAATGTCATTTTCCAGTGCAATTCGGCCTGAAATCAACCTGTTTTATGGTAATTATGGGCTCTGGCACCAGAACATAGCAGAGCTTTAGAAAGATTGAATGAGTGATTGAGTCCAACCTCCTTAAATGTGAAACATATGAAATGATTTGTGTCAAGAAAAAGCCAGGGAGTATTGTCACCCTCCCCACCCCGAGCCAGAGCTCCACTCCTGTCCTATCAGGGCGAGGGAGGAGGTGAGAAAAGTGCTTTCCGGACAGAGAAGTAGTAGGAAAAACCTCCTGGTGGAAGAGAAATTCCTTATAATAAAGGTATAAACTGTAAGAAAAAGATGGCGGTGCCCAAAGGGGGTGCAACGTGCCTTTCGTTGGCAAGCTCTGGCTCGTCACTCTGAAAGGAAAAATCCTATGTGTTTCTCAGGCCCACTGTGGCATCCAACATGGGGACCCAGTTCTGCATCATCATGTGCCACGTGGCACTTTCTTCCCTTTTTCCAGTGTAACCTGAGCTCCTGTGATGCAGGTGGCCTGGCGCGAGGGTTGCCTTAGATTGGTTTTAGCCTGTAAAATAAGAGAAAAATCAGAGTATTTCAATCTTACGGTATTCGGTGTCCCATATTATAGACCCAAATAGAGTAGTGGTTGAATCTTCTTAAGTTTTAGTTATTTCTAATCAAAACTATATATACGTTTAAAGAGTCCATTTTCTACGAATTTTGTTACACAAAACCATGAGTGCCCTAAACTCCCCCCTTGTTTCTCTTTTCTCAGATGCTGCCACTTTCAACCCAGTAAACCGAGTCTTCATATTTGCACATCTTCAAACGGCACGTTTCTGGGGCTGCTGCTTACAATTTCTGGTTTGGGCTTGGTTTCCTCCTCTGCTCTGAGAGCCAGGAACCTTCAGCTCTCCCTTCCAAATCCCGTCACACACACGCAAACGCATGCACACACACACAGAGACACACAGACAGACACACAGAGACAGACAGACAGACACACACACAGGCCCTACATTTTTTCCAGTACAATTATCTAAACTTTTGCTTAGGTAGTGTTGGGAGAGTCTGGTCTTACGATGATATAAATGCTGTTTCTAACTGAGCCATGCAGTTTTTTAGGGTTACTCTTTCTTTATTGCTCATCCTTTTATTTTCCCTGGAGTTAACAATTGTCTTGGTTTTCTGATTGTGTATTTGGTTTGTTTTCTGTGTTCCCATCAGCTGCAAGCTCTGGGTGTTTTTCCGCCCCCCGCCCGCCTTTCTGTCTCCACATAGAAAGTGTCTGCGGGATTCAGGTCCTTGGAGAGTCTGCCCGGGCACCCACTTGCCTTGGAAATCCCTCCCATCACCCTGTGAATTCTCTTGGATTCTCTGATGTTAGGCCCCTCGTTTCCCACAAGGCTCATCTCCCTCTTTCCTAGCTTCCTCTCTCATTGCAGTTGACGCAGTTCTCAGCACCTCTTTGGAAAAGGGGGCGTGGAAGGTACCTGTTTTGAGATCTCATATGTTTGATAATATTTTCATTTTCCTTTCACTCCCTTGCTGGGAGTTCGTGCAGGTGGGAAGTCATTTTCTTTCGGGCGTTTGATTCCATTGGTTTGCTTTCCTCTAGTACCCTGCTCCGAACCTTTGTCCTACGTATGCTAAAGTTTGGGACCCTGTGTTTTAATGTGTCTCTCTTTTATGTTTTGCTGGGCACCTACGAGAAAAGACAGAATGTGTGAAGTGTCAAAGTGGAGATTCAAAGGGGTGGTTTAAAGAAAAGCAGGGGAGCAGGAGAGGGTGGGTCAATGACCGAGGGGCGGAGCCCGGTCTGCCCACGTGGTGGGTGTTCGGCAAATAGTGAATGGATGCGGGAGGACATGCGCTTCCCTCAAGTGAGCAGAGCCCTGTAACAATCCTGCTCTCGGTGCGGTTTTGGGAGGAAGCGGCACGCAAAGTTTTAAGTAATTCTGGTTCATGTAAATATTGCGTGATAGAAGAATTTTGCTTCCAGTGGGATCAAAGAAAACTAGGTGATTCTCCCATAAAATTCCCTATATTCTACATCTGGCTCAAAAGATAACAAGATATTAATTATCTAGGGCTCAACAGAACTGGCAGTGCCAGGTTTAGTTTTATAAAGTGCTAACTTCCTAATTGATAAAAGTAGAATATTTAGTCATTAATTATTGGCCATCGGTGCTATTTACCCTTTTATTCTTTCAGTTTTCTTGATGAACTAGGATTGATTGAAAATATTTGATTTATATTGCGATAGACAATAAGCTTCAACGCGACCCCTCCTTCCTATCCTCTGTTCCTCTCCCCGCTTAACCCTTCTCTCCTCTGTCCCCCTCCTCTCCCTCCGCTTTTGTTCTCTCTGCTCAATCGATTATCAGTCAATCAATTAATTATTCATAGGGCCATGTACTGGATGCAACATAGCAATGATTGCTTTTTTTTTTTAATGGGGTGCCTAGCTCTTTACCATTTCCGGCAGAATGCTGTATTTTTCATACCATATGGTCTTTGAAATGCTTATAATGCTTCCTTTCGGTGAAAAGGATATATTTATAGATGTCATAAAAGCAAGCATTACTCTTGGCCCACATAACCATAATCACCGCCGATACCACCATAGCAACAGTAACCTTTGCGCCGTATAGACTGATTAATTTTATAATCTGTTGTACTTGCCTTGTGATCTTCACAGTCGTGGTTTCTAGGCATTCATTAAAAAAAAAGCGGAGAATAAAAGCTTAGTAGTTCACATGCTGTAAAAATTAAGAGGACATGATTTAGGATTAAAAGGGGTAATGATTTAATGTTGGAGTTGCTGAGCTGCGTTCTGTGGTCTGGGGCTCTCTGGGGAAAACCAAGATGTGGCAGGGACAGATTTGGGTAGGACCATTTTGTGACTGCAACGGTGGATGCCCTTAGCAAAGGCTTTTTAAGTCAGGATGCTGCCTGACATGACCTCAGGGGGACACAGTGGTTCTCCCAGGGCTCTGCATGTGAGGAGGAGTTTTTCTGTTTAGCCAACACTTGAAAATTATTCCCCTTGACACGTTATTTCAGAATTGTTTAAAATTACATGGTTTGCAAAAGCTATGAGCAGGATATAAATATATGGCCTTTAAGCCAGTAAAATCTATTTATAGCCTTTAGACAGCTTGCATTAAGGTAAATATTCTTTCTGGTAATTTTTCTGGGGCTTTGTATATGGCTGGCGTATCTCTGTATCTTTGCTTCCACTGATGAGCTTGAAATAGCAGCTGGGCTTCCCTCAGGCTGGGACTGCTGTGTCTGTCACCAGGTTGTGAGAAGCTACCAGGTTGCAGCTTGGACACTGTCAGGGGGTCCCATGGGTTCCATTAATAGAATCAATACAGTCAAAGGGTTTGAAAATTTGTACTTTTGGTTTTTGATTTCTCGAATCCTTGATACGGAGGCACCGTTGATTACTTTTGTCCACTGTACACTTGCTCCTAATTGTTGTTTACTTTCAAGCGCTGCTGTACATGAGTGTATAGCATATTTATGATCATGTGTTAGTTGGCTCAATTCAGAATGAACCTACAGGAACTCTACTGTCTGATACGCGTAACCCAATACCATGGACATATCCTGTTAACCTCTACCATCTTTAAAGGTGTGTCGTAAATCAGATTACTTGTAAAGATTTTTACATTTCATCCTATAGTAACACTTAAGTTGCTGTTCAAGAATGGATTTTAAAAAGACAATTCTAAAATCATAAGATTAAGTGGAGATTTTGGTTTTTTTGTTTGTATAATGGGGGTCGTGCATTGATGATAAGTACTTGTACTTTGGACCAAGATCTTAACTTGACATGATGGAATGTTTCAGCTTTGTGTGGACTTAACTGTCAAACCCTAAAAACATTAGTAAATGGGACCTGCACTTTCAAATCATGAAAAGCATCCTAGATTTGTTTGCAGATTTTTAATCTGTTGTTAATAAACTTGAAAGAACACAGCCTTGTCTAATAAACACATCAAACTAATGGGCACCAGAGCAGTTCAGAAGAGTGTTTGTTGTTTGGTGTTTAGATTTCAGTCAGAATTAATCAGCAGTGGATGGGGCCTGCTGTATTTATTAGCAACTCAAAGCCCTGTGATTTAATGCCAGGCCCCTTTGACTCATTCCAGTGAACGCTGGCAAGGTTGAGCGCCGATACGTGCTTCCATCCCCGGGTCTGACAAAGGAAGGGAAAAATGGGGCCCGAAATCAGACCACAGGATTGGCAAGAATTTCCCGAGAGCCATTTTGAATGTAGCCCTATAGTGCAAGCCTGTGAAGAGGAAGCAATTGATTCAGGAACAGTGAGGCCTCCCCCACCCCCGGCCACCCCGAGGGAGCCTTTAGCTGTGCAGATGGCTGGCTGGCATAATCCAGTCTGCTTTTGTCTTTCATTTTATATATTAGGCTACTTTCTTCTCACTCCCTCCTTTGCTTTCATTTCCTCTAAGTCTCCCAATTTTGGGGGCAAGGAGAGCTCGCAGGGCTCAGTGAGGGGCTGAACCTGCCCACACTCCCTCCATCAGATGTGCCAGTCCCGAGGATGTGGCTGGCCGCACTGCTACTAGCCTCAGTCAGCACCGGGGTGTCCTCTGTGCGTGAAGCCTCCAGAGACAAATGGAAAGATTAATCTTGAGAATGCATTTTTCCGAGGCTCCAAAACCATGCCCACTCGGGCACCTCCCCAGTGCTAGACAACCATTTTTTTCAAAGCATTCCCATTTCTCCATGACAAAGCCGTACATTCTTTACTGTTGCCGTTCAGAAAATTCCACAGCCCTTAGCTGTTCCGTCTGTTTCCCATGTCTGGGGTCTGCCTTTCAAGAGCAGATTATTTGTGGGAAGACATTATTTATCTGGAAACTCTTCAGTGAAAACTTGGTGGGGTTGTTGTTACTCCGGGGACCATCTATCTCCTTTGGAAGATAAGATGAGCCAGGGTTCCCTCCTACAACTTCTGGTGGGAAGAGGGCCCGCTTTTGGCCTGTTGTGTCGCCTCACGGTCGGCGAGTCCCTGCTGTCTCATGTGTCCCTTCCCGTTCTCCCCAGCAACACAATTCTCTCTCTCTCTTATTCGGGGTCATCTTGTCTTCTTTGCTCTTATTTGGATGCAAATTTTGAAGAACGAATACACGCCAAAATTAGCGTTTGTTCCAGCATTTCTGTGTCAGATATTGGGGTGGATCTCAAAGTGTTCTGAAACAAATCTGTACTTACGTTTTCAAAAAAGGAAACACCGAGACTGTTCATCGCACCACCCTGGCTTTCTCCGGGGCCCTCCTGTCCGACGGCGTGTTTCCTTGTGGCAAACGGAAGGCTTTGTGGGAGTGGTGCGGGCTTTTTATTTTTTATAATTGTAAACATTCCACACACAGAGAATGAACAGAATGGCTCAAGAATGAATCGATGTCCTTGTTTTTCCTTCCTAAAAATCGTCTCTTCCATTTACGTGGGGAACCCATGCAGATAGTTCTTCCTTTCTTATCATTAAACAACGTGTGTAATGCATTGCAGTTGAGAATTCAAACCATCTCTGTTTCTTTAAACATTTGTATATGATCGGCAAATGTGCTAACATATTTATATTTATAGTTATATTTCTTTCACTGATATAATCATTCTCTATCTAGTCGGCACTTCCTTTTGTGGGACATCTGCTTGGGTCCTGCCACACTTCCTGTTGGTGCCTCTCTCAGATGATGTATCTGAAGGGTGTGTGGCTTGTGCAGAGGAGCCTGGATCTCCAATGAAAAATGTTTATATCAAAAAATCAAATGCAGATTTTTTGACTAAAGGTAGCAGAGGGAATGAATTTGCATTCCCATTTATTCCTTGAAATAATAAAAATCTACAAAGGTGACAGACAATTAAGAAATGAAACCAGGGGGCACAAAGTGGCAGGTGCCAAAGAGGTGAAATTAGACCAGACGGGTAGCTCAGCCCGAGGGCGGACGTGCACACCTGGGATCTTGGGAGTAAGGGGAGAGCTTTACAAGCCGGGCACCCCCTCCTGAAAGGCCCAACCAAATATCTCCCCCTGCTGGGACAGCCTGGGGGTTTGGGTTGGCTGCGGGAAGGCCACTGAACTCAGATTCACGTGGGTCAGGGTGGACACACAGCATTACTCACGCGTCACATTTCATCACGGCAGGCCGACTGCTCAGAGAAGGGAGATATTAGAGGGTCACAGACTTGCGGGGCGTCCCAGGTGACTCTGATGACCACAGTCTGATACCAGCTCTTGTCAGACCCCCAGAACCAATCAGTACATTTCTGAAACTTTGCAGGTCCACTGTTAAACACGGTCCTTATTAAAAATTGCGTTATCAACTTCCTATAAATTGTTAAAAGGTGATAAGTACTCAAAACTTATAATAAATGCACTACACTATTATCTGTGTAAACATACTATATACTAATATCTGTGTTCTTGAGGTATTTACACCAATTGCATCTGATTGGTGAAAATATTATATAAAAGGGCCCTACTGTGCATTTCTCCCCAACCCTGTGGTCAGTGACACCACAGGGGCGGTTTGAAATCAGCCACGTGGGGGTTCACATAAAAACATCAGCCAATAAGTGCGTGGACAAAGTGGAACAAGTCCAGGTCTCTCTCTCCCTGCCTCTCTCTCTCTCTCTCAAATCAATAAATTTAAAAAAATGCATAGATTTATGAAAGGAGTATTTGATGAAGAAATCGTTGATGGTGGTGACATCAGGATGAGGAGAAATCATCAGATTTCATTGTATTACCTCCTTTTTGTATATTTTTAAAAACTTTATTGTATTTGTATTATTTTTATTATACATTCATCAGGTCCTTAGCAGCAAAATAAAATTTGCATAGTCAGTAAATCTCCTAGCTCTTACTCGCAGATTATATAACTGGCCTAGAACTGCAGACATGACATTGGGTTTACCAATGTGTTTTCACAAGACAGCATATCAAATAAGATTTTTTTCTTTCATTCTTTATTAGTTGGAATATCCAAATGGAATCACTACTCAATGTTGCATGGAAAACTCGACTGGCCCAGTTTTATTAGGAAAGCCCAATACTCTAAAGGGATAATAGTTATTTCATTTTAATTATATATTTCCAGTTTTCTTTTTAGCTACTTAAAGAGAGTAACTACTATACTGTACTCTAGAACAAAACAGCGTCAAGAGGCCTTACTCTCCCCTCCCCCTTTCAATTAGTTAGGATTCTTGACTCTTCTTTAATATTCCAATAACGCACTATTTCTGAAAAATGTTAATTATCTGGCACGTGTACAGTTTCTGTTAACTTTTTAACATAACATGTATGGGTTGACCGTTCGGTCTGATGGACATTGTGTGAAACGCATCTGGGAAAGCCTGTCGAGGGCCCAGACCTTTTGCAGGCTGCCGTGAAGCAGGTGCCGGGGGCCCGTGATGGAATCTTTCAGGAGATGACTTGGCTTTGCACGAGGAAAGAATGTTTTGGACCATTGAATGGGAATTTCAGTGTGCTGCGTTGTCCCAGGTGCTGCATTAGGAATTGTGGAGTTAAACAGCGTGCAAGTGACAGGGATACCACTGTATGGAGAGCAGAAAAGACCAAGGAGTTATTGTGAAAGTGTGAGGGTGAGGGAAAATTTCATTATCAGTGAGGGATTTGAGAGACACATGTTGCCAAGGGCTCTTAGACGTAGTGCCTGTTTTGTTGTATTTTTAAAGGAAGATTTGGATATATTACACCTGGATGTTAAAATTTTCCCTACCTTGCTCTATTTATCGAGCTGGCACCTACTCTAGAGCTCAGATAGACTCGTCTACTATTTGTGGGCATAACTGACCATCGGAGCATTTACCGACGTGGTGGGAAAAATGGAGGGATGCTCTTTGTTTCAGCCTGGGGATACTTCCTCGGACTCTCTTCAGCATTCTTGAGCCTGGGCTAATGAGGTGCTAATGGGGTGTTAGTATAGGCCACTAGTCCAAGGCGGCCAAGAGACAGGAGGCTAAACAGTCTTTGAAGTGTGTGCCTGCTCCTTTGAAGTGTGCTTCACTTGGGAAGATAAGCACTTTTTCTGTCTTTGGTTTGATGTCCTACACCTTCCGATATGGATTCTAGGCCAACGCTTTGGTTCTTTTTACGTCGTACTTAGAGAAAAAATTGCATGGGAGGAGCAGTTCCTGGGTTTGCTGGACTCATTTTGGTCTGGCTAACTGTGCCTCGTTTAAGAAACCTCTAAATATTTGTAAACCAGTGTAGGGGACTTTTCTTTTGCCCCACCTGCGAGAGACAAAAATATAAAGTAGGTCAAGTGAAGGGACTATAAGCCCAGTGCCACTCTAAACTTGTCCCTTCTTTGTCTGTCCCTCACTCTGCCTTTCCCCCTTCAATTCTCCAGTTAAATAAGGTCGGAACCATCTCCTATTTGTCTTTTTATTCCCAGCCTCCAGCATAGTCATTTGTAGGTCATGAGTATGGGCTCTGGTTAGTGAGCCCGCATGAATGAACTGGTTTATCACATGGACCGAAGTCCTGAAGAAGATGCTCTACAATATGATTATTAAAACCAAAGAGGTTCTCAACATAGCAGAAGCCATGTAGAGGAAAGCACAACACTTTCTAACCTATGTGTTTAGATCTTGTACACATCTTGCTAGGTTATACGTACGTCCTTAATCTTGGGGGAGTAAATGGTACTTTGTTTTTAATGTCAAAGTCCATTGTTCATTGCTTGTATATAAGAAAGCGATTGTTAGCATATTAGCCTTGTATCCTTCGACCTTGCTTATTAATTCCAGGAGGGTATTTTGGGTTGTTGCTGATTCCTTCAGACTTTCTACATAATCAATAATGTCACAAAAAGGAGAACAAAGATGGTTCATCTTTTTCCATCTTAATCAGTATACCTTCTGTTTCCTCTTCCTGTCTTATTTCATTAACTAAGACTACTGGTATAATGATGGAAGGAGTGGCAAGAGAGGGTATACTTGTTTCTGAGCATAGTGGAAAAGCTTGTAGTTTTTCACCATTAAATATGGTATCACTGTTGGTTTCTTGTAGATGTTCTTTATATCAAGTTGAGGATGCTCCTCTCTACTTACAGTTTGCTGAGAGTTTTTAGCCTGTGTTGAATCTGGCCAGATGCTTTTTCTGCATCTATCAATATGAGTGTGTCATTTTTCTGTTTTGGCCTGTTGGTGTCACAGAGTACATTAATTAATTTTTGATTGTTGAACTAGCCTTGCATACCCTGGGTAAATCCCACCTGGTCATGGTATATAACTCTTTTTTTCATGTTGTTGGATTTCATTTGCTAATATTTTGTTGAGGATTTTTCCATCTCTGCTCATGAGAGAGATTGGTCTGTAATTTTCTTGTAATATCTTTGTTTTTGGTAGTAGGGCAATGCTGGCTTCGCAGAATAAGCTAGAAAGTATTTCCTTGGCTTCTACTTTCTGAAAGAAATTGTAGAGAACTGGTATATTTTCTTCCTTAACTGTTTGATAGAATTCACCAGTGAACCCATCTGGGCCTGACATTTTCTCTTTTGGAAGGTTATTAATTATTGATTCAATTTCTTTAATAGATGTTGGCCTATTCTGATTGTCTATTTCTTCTTATGTGAGGTCTGTCCGATTGTGTTTTTCAAGGAATTGATTTGCTTCATCTAGGTTATCAAGTTTTTTGGTATAGAGTTGTTCATAGTATGCCTTTATCATCATTTTAATATCCATGGGATCTGTAGTGATGTCCTCTTTTTTGTTTCTGATATTAGCAATTTTTGTTTTCTTTTATCTTAGTTATTCTGAGTCAATTTTATTGTTTATCAATTTTATTGATCTTTTCAAAGACTTAGCTTTGGTTACATTGATTTTTCTCCATGGATTTCCTGTTTTTAATTTCATTGATTTGTCTTTTAACATTTATCATTTCTGCTTACTCTAGGTATTCTTTTTCTAAGTTCCCTAAAATGGAAGCTTAGTTTATTGATTTTAGATTTCTTTTTCTTTTCTTTTTGGTTCTCTTCTAAGCATTGTCTTCATTGAATCCCACAGATTTTATTGTATTTTTCACTTTCATTTAGTTTGAAATATTTTCATATTCTATTGACATTTCTTCTTTGATCCATATGTTACTTAGAAGTGTGCTGTTTAATCTCCAAGTATTTTGGGATTTTCTAGCTACATTTCTGTTGGATTCAATTTGCTAATATTTTGTTGGGTACCTCACAGTTAATTAGATTCAGTCAACTTATTTTGTTTTACTTGAACAGTTCTACCTGTATTATACACAGTGAAGATGGTTTAAAACTTGATTCATATGAATCTTTATTATATTTCTCAGGGATTTTCCCCAGAGCTGTAAACCCTTAGATATTGTTAGACTGACCCTTATTCCAAAAAAAAAAAAAAAAAAAGCCAATTCGTATTCTGTTTGTTTGGGCCCGTGGTCCCTCTTTATTTCAGTATTTTTGTGCCTTTTGATCTCTCAGTTAGTTGAATCTCAAAATAGCAGTGAAACTTTTCCTTGCCAATGTCGACGACTCCTGTTCCCTGCCTGACGCTCGCATTCCCGCCGCCTTTCCCCCTGGTTCTAGTACTTCAGCAGCATTTCTGAATGAGATCCATGTAGGCTTACACTGACCTTACATTGACCTCCTCTAGACTGGGAATTCCCAGAGGGCAGAATTGGTGTCCTTTGCTCAGTTTTTTTCTGCAGATCCTAGTGAGGTGACTTGTATAACATAGGTGCTCAATAAGTACTGGGTGAATATATAATTTAATAATGCCAGTGGCCTCAGAAAGCCTATATAGATGGACACATAATGACCTCAGAAGCAATTTAGGGCTGTTCCTGTTTGAAAGGATTTGAGTGGGTACAATGTTTATACAGATCATCTAAAGACTCAACTTCCTGTGGCAACTAATGGGGTGTCCAGTGGACATTGTGTGCAGTTCAGCAACTTGAGGGAAGCCAGAGCAAGAGAGGGGAAGGAACCCCCGTTTGGAGGGGCGGTGGGACAAGGGACGGCATCCTCAGTGGCCGCTGCCCGCTGGAACTTCTGGAAGGAGCGGGGGGTGGAGGATGGGCATAGCTGCTGTTGCAATAAACTCAACTTGCCAACCCCTCAGAGAACGGCCAGTGTCTGTGTGGGGGGGATAATTTCTGATAAAAATAGAGATTTTTTTTTTTTAAGTTCAAGCATTTTAAAAGCAACTGTGGGAAGTTTTAATCATAGGGTGGTTCTTTCTTTTCTGAAAGAAGAAGAAAGACATTTCAATTTTAAATTCAGGGGGTTGAAATGATTGTGTCATTTCAGCTAGAACAGAGCATGTCAACAAGGAGACGTGTTTTCATTGTGGAAACTGTGACTTGATGATGTAACATTTTAAATTAAAAAAAGCAAATAATTTCTGTTGTGGGTTTTCTGCCTCCACAGGAACACTTAGAACTTAGCTGCATTTAGAAATAAAAAGTAAAAATATCAGACATCATATTCCCTGCTATCTTAGAAATAGAAATCTTACTATGTGGGCCGGGTTTCTTAATATGGTCCAGATGCACTGAAAACAAAACAAAGGTTGTCTGTGAGGAGATAAACTTACCTGCTTACAGGTATCATGAAAAATTAGCTGGCTAGTTTATTTAAATACTTAGGTTTTGAATATGGCAGTTAGTAGATAAAAAGAGATTCTGAGTACCTTGTAAAGTTCTTGATTTCCAGTTTAATGCCTCATTTATTACAAACATCTTCTCTACAGCTCATCGTACCTATTAGACCTTTGAGAAAGATTTGCTGCATGAATGACTTTTAAGATATTTGGAATATAACTATATTTTCATCATTTAATGAGCACATCAGCTGCCAGCAACTGTTAATAATGGCAATAAAGGTATTATTTATTAAAAGGATTAACATAGACATTAGAAGTATAAAAATAATAGATTGGTCTTCTTAAAGCCAACATTATTCCATATTTGAATTAAACTGCAGTTTGTGTAACAGAGCAGCTTCAGGACCGTGGCCTTTTATAGAGAGATCAGACCACCAGCCCGATTAATCTGCCCAGATTTGAGTAAACATTCAGAGCCATGAGGACAGAGACCGTTAGCTCCGGGTACAGCGCTGAATAAACTCCTGGTCAGAGGAATTGGTCGCTCTCTTAACTCATCTCATTGGGATGAGTTAGAAATGTATTTGGGGGACAAGAGACCTTTCCCAAAGTGACCTTCCCGCTTCCCCTGTCATAACCTGAGACCGATTCCTCTCTTCCACTGCTGGGCCTTATACTCGGGTCATTATTATTATTTTTTAAATGGGGGGATATGTGACGGCCCATGAAAGAAGGCGTACTGTTTATAGTTTTTCTGTAGATATGCAAAATTGCTTTTTCCATACGGAATTTTTATTGCCAAACCAAGACGTTTTGTCGCTGGTGACGAGTGATTGATGCCTCATAGCCGCTGCCCGCGGCCTTGGCACAGGGTGGAAGCCAACCTGGACGGCAGTGTTTTCAAATGCGCACAGCCTGAGGACAATTAAAACTAGTTTCTTCTTCCTTCTTGGCATTTGTGTTCAGGGAAGCCTTTCTGGGCTGCTTCACTAAATGCACGCGCCCCCCTTCCCCCCACCGCCGGCCCCCAACCAAGCTGTTCTCTCAAACAAGGCCACCGACTTCTTCCCGCTCAGTGACCTGGGTCCCCGCTCCAGCCCTGCAGTTGATAGGACTTGTTGGCTTCGGTTCAGCAGCTCCCCCATTACCCCTCTCGGAGCCTCGGTCCCCTCCTTTGTACAGCGGGGAGGCGGCCGGAGGGCCGGCTGAGGGTTCAGCGAGGCGCAGGGCGGGCCGCTGCGCCGCCCCGGCGAATGCGCCGGCGATGGCCCAATGTTGTGGTTGCCGTTTGTGCCTCCTCTCCTTTGTTCGCCCTTCTGCTCGGGCTTTTCTTTGCCTCAGATCAACTGTCTCCTCAACCTTCCCACATATATTTGTTTTTCATATTCTGTTAATTTATTTTATACATGTGGCTATAGAGCGTAGTTTATAAAGCAGCAAGTCTGGTTTCCATGGGGAGTTCTCAGAATAGAACTCATCATAATTCCGCCTCCTGCGAGATGTATAGAAACCACTTATGGAAGCACCAAGATAACATTTGACGCGTGGCGCGAACCTGGGCACAGGGCCTTACGATGCCTGTGTATTTTCCTCTGCACTCCTGGCTGTTTGCCGTCTGGTCCTCGCCAGTGTTGACGCAAACCTCTGCGCATGCTCCTTCACTCCTTAGTCTTCTCTGCTTTCTAGCTGCTGACATATATTTTCCTTGTGTCAGAATTAACATTTTTTTCTGATATTACTTCTTTGGGGTGCTTATTAACCTCTATTCTATGTCCCCAATGCCCTACGTTCAATCCGATAAGGCTGCAAAGGGAGCATAGTTAACATTAATCAAGGACAAGCTGGTACCGTTCCTCCACCCCTCTCTTTCTGAGGCGGTGGACTCATGACTGTCCCGTGTGTTGGTGACAGGAAGGGACAGTGAAGGGACTAGAGAGGTTGCGTTTTGCCAGGTGCTTCCGATACCCACTGGCCAACAGCCAAGCCCCCCGATATTGCGCCTGCGTTCTCTGAGGCATGGGCCCTGGTGACCTCCCCAGGCGTTCCTGCCCCGTCTTCAAATTTGCACCCTGGCTGCACTCAGCGGCTCGCGGTGCTGGCACATCGCACCCCGCTTTGACCCTGTCTGTTCTCACTCACACGTGTCGTAACTTGGAAGGCCCCTCTGTCCATCTGCCCCTTGCCGACTGCATGTCTCTATCCGATCTTCAGAGCTCAGCTCAGGGACTGTCTCCTCTGGGAAGCTGCTTGGACAGCCCCTCCCTTCTTCACAGCGGACCACGTGCACGCGTTTCCCGTGGGTGACACCGCGCGCTGGGAACGGTGCTGTCGCAATGTCTTCCCTTACTTTGGAACGACCTGTTTGTGGGTCTGTTTCCTGTGCTGGACCAGAGAGCACCCATCCCTGTGTCCCCACCCTGCAGCAGGGCACGTGGTGCTGCACGTGTAAGCCAGGGTTCTCTGTGGGACCCTCCACCCCACGAGCCCGGGACCCGTGGGGAGGGCAGCGGCCCAGGGAGGAGGCCGTCCTCACTCCCGGCCCCCGCACTTGCCCAGCAGGGGCCTTGATGTTGGAATTCCCTCCAGACAACTGAACCAGCCAGAGAATCTCACCCTTGTCCAATTTGTGGTCTTATTTCAGAAGTGACTCTATTGTCTAACTTGGAATTCATATCTTTACATTATTTGTAAACTTTTCCCTTCTGCTGTAAATACAGCTTGTTTGCCAACAGCATGTATTTCCCATCTAGTCATTTCTTTCACAGGACACTTACTAAGATGACGGACTTTCTAAACACAGGAGACGACGCCTGTGAAATGCCTGAAACAATACGGGCCAGGGGGCTGATTTGCTCATAGAGGAAACCCGCAGGCACATAATAGAAAGCCTCTCAGTGGGAAAACAAACAAGCAATTACCTGAGCGGCTTCCTGTGGGAAACTCGGCCTCCTACCACCCAGGGCGAGGATTCCGGAGAGTTTGCGGGAGGAGTTGCATCGTTCTAAGGAAATTCACTCACGTGTTTCTCAACCCATGCACATTTTATTTTCTTGGGTAGAAACCTGTACGTCCTTGTTCAAGTGTAGGTTCCTCTTGCTACTCTGCTTCTTTTGTTTTTTTGTTTTTTTAAAATAAATATTAAATATGGAACTTTAAAAGGCATTATGGAAGACTGACTGGTGGTTGTCATAGACCGATATGTGGGTAGACAGCTGTGGGTTCCAGGAACATCTGGAAGGGTTGTGATGTGGTAGTTGCCTGCGGGGTCTTTTCTCTGGGTTTCAACATTAATCAATGACTTCTAGAATTTAATTGAGCCAAGATATATTTCAATTGCAGATGTTTATTGTTATTAGTCTGGTAAAGGTCTTATTTGATGGCTCTGTTCTTGGTTTCTCTCTGTATTACAATACATCTTACATTAATCTAAAGCCTTCATGGATACTATAAGAATGAGGCTTTGAAATAACTCATATTTGGGAATATCAATGAGAATAGTTCCTGCAAGTTCAGCAGATGAAATAGTTGGTATATCTAGCCCCAGGAGACAGAAGGCGATTACCTGAATTGATAATTCATTATAATTCTTAGAGTAACACTGGGCTCAGTTTTGTGTTTTTCTACTTTCTATTTGATAAAATAGTTTGTATCCTCTGGAACTTCAGACTCAAAATTTGGCTTTAGCTTTTTCATGCAGGAGAATTCTCAATTTGTGCTGAGATTTTGTAGAAAATTATTCGTTTACATTAACAATCCTCAAGTTTTACCTTTCCCTGAAAATTGATGTATTTGCTATTGTAGTGATCGCAGTTTAACTCAAGTAGTTTCATGAAATTTGAGGTTTAAGGAGAAATGGCTAACCTCCAAAAGTATATTTCTGATCCATGAATTAGAGACAAACTGCAAGATATTATGTACTTTCCATCCTGAAATGACTATTAGATTTTGACAGAAAGTTTTAAAAATATCATTTCATAAAAAATATTTTTCACATAGCTAGAGAAAACTGTCTTACTAATGTTGAGAAGAAAACACCTTGAGAGGTCCATGATTATTAATTATTATTTCCTCTCACATGATTTGTTTCTCACACCCTGTGGGTGCTTGATAGAAATAAAATAAGGTGCTCTCCCAGCGGAGCTGGAGGCCATGGAAGGCCCATCCTCTGCCCACGGCTCACAGAGATCAGGAGGCACCAGGGTCCTTGGGGACTTGCGGTCTGACAGAGACGGGGGTCCAGAAATAGCAATGTCGACTTTCCAGTTGGAGAGTGTGCGGTTGGCATGTCTGTCCCGTTGGTGGGGGAGCTGGAAGAGTTCCACATTTCCTCACCAGGAAGTCGGGCTGCCTTGTGATGAAAGATGATAAAGACAAATCCTAAACAGGGCTTCCTGTTTGTTTAAACCTCCAACCCAAGAGAAAATCACTCCCAGCCTCCCCGGGCGACCGTGGTAATACACTTCCTTCGCAGATTGCGAGCAGGCCGTCAGCCTGCACCGGGCCCTGCAGTCACCGTGAAGCAGGGGACACCCAGAGACTCAGCGGATCCTCACCAGGAATCTCAAGTTGGATGACCTTGGAAATTAACCTTCTCCTCTGGTCCTTTTCTCTTTAGCAAACACATTACTCATTAATTCCTAGTAACTGATTATTGGCTCTGTGGACGGTTTGAAATGGCTGCTCTGACGCTTGTAAAAGGAGGAGACATAGTTCCTATCCTCAGAGCTCATTCTTACTAAATAAAATCAAGTTTGACTAGAGCTGTCCATTTAAATTTAAAGGTGGGGACTTTGAAAGAGTGATGAGGTTATTTTGCTTCTAAGACCAGCACTTGTGAGAAGTGAGGTTTTTAATTTTGTGAGCGATTTCTGGGATATAAACAGTAGAAAAGAGAAGAAGAGATGCTGGGGGAGGGGAACAGATTTCAGAGAAAGACTCTCATGCTTGTCCTGGAACCCAGGGACGTGGAGCCGTGTTTGAGCAGGGGATGAAGAATTAGGCAATTGATCTCGGCTTTATTTATACTGGAAAAGTTTTATTTAAAGAGTTGGGCTAAAGATCACTGACTATTACATATCATGACTGGTTTGACTGTTACAGATATTTTTCTAATATTTTTTATATTATAAACTTTATGACCAGTACTAATAATTTTTTCAAAAGGGAGAATGGCAAGATTTGACACCTAGAGTAATTGTACTTAGAAGATGAGGATGAAATTATGCTGAAATAGTCATGAATAATTATAATACCCTTATTGTTGATTAAATTAACTGATACTAATAGCTCACACACATTGAACATGCAGCTCCTCACTTCCCCCCAGGAATATCCCTGTGAGACAATGGGCAGGATGCGTTTATGGAAGAAGAAATTGGGACAAAGGTTAAGGCATTCCTCCGTAATCAACGTCAGTGTCTCTGCCCTAAACTTCCGCTTGAGCCTTTACGCCCAAAGGTCATTTTGATTTCCCTGCTTTCCAGTTTCATCTCTCTTCATTTTTCTTCCTTTTCTCATTCCCAGCAACGAATTTTCTCCCTTGATTTCTGAACCCCTCTTTCACCTCGTCTAGCGCATCCCTGGCCTGTCATACAGTTCCTTGTTTGACAGGTGGGCCCCGAGTACCTTGGCTGAGGCTGTGCTCAGACTCTAACGCGCGGGTGACAGTGCTTTTCACCATTGCAGTTCAGTACCGGTAGGAATTTATTGGATACACGTGTTTTGTTTGATCAGCAATTGAAGTAAATACCAGTTGAAACCTCACATAATTCTTTTTTATAAAGGGGCAGAAAGGGTGTGAAGGAATAAGACATTTTTGAGTAAAGCATTTGTCTGGACACACACGCACATGCACACCCCCCCCTGCCCCCCCACATATACGCTGTTTTTCCTGGGAAAACAATGATGGAGGTTCTGCCCATAAAAGGTGGGCAGCGTGTTTGGTCATATTGTAAAGAGCCCGGCACACGATTGCCCCACAGGTTGACCGTCGAGTAGAACACAAGGGTTCCAGGCTTTTTCTCCGTCCACGTCTGTCACTCTGACCCTGCCGTGGCAGCCATCGGAAGTCTTAGCCCACTGAGAGGCTCAGACGGTCTACCAGAAAAGCCTCTGCAGAAATGGCAGGAACACAGTTTGGAGCGTGGTGGAGCCGGGCCCTACTCGGCCAGCTAGTCGGCCCTTAAACTCAGCTGCTGCGTGGGGGGCCCTGCCTCAGTGACGATCTTTATCTTCAGATGGAGCCGCAGCCAGAGCGGCGGCCAGGCCACCCTGGGAGACGACCTGCTGAGTGGCAGTGGCCTTGGGGAGTTATGCTCTGTGTGGCCGTGCAGGCCGTTCAGAAGACGGATCGCCCTAATCAGACCCCCCCCCCCAAAAAAAAAGACACAAAAAATACTCCAAGTGCTCTATTTGTCTCCTTAGTGCTTCCAAGGCCTTGTTATTTCAATGATTACATAACCGTTTGGCACCCATGAGTTCTCTGACACGGTCCAGAATCTCAAATTGTAAAAATGCCTTCGCTTGGGATGCGGAAGGGAGCAGGTTGGCAGGGCGAGCGTCTTCACATCGCACCTGGCCCTCGCCAGTTACCCGGTAATGGTTTTGCCCAATATGGAAATCTGAACCTAATAATTTCCCTTCTGGCCATCTGAATGGTTTACCTAAAGAGGTTAAAAAATGTACATGCATGTGTTTTCATGGAAAACATTGAACGTATTCATTAGAAAGGATGTGGCAACTTTGGGAAGGGATGGGTTGGCGGGGGCGGTGCGGCGGGGGCTTATAGGCCATTGCAGTCATGTTCTGAGACCATGGCTAAGTTCTGAGGTAGTGCCTATCTGTGTTTTATATACCGGGATCAGCTTACAACTTGAAAAAATAATCCCGCTGCTAAAATTGTTTACAAATTCAATACAGTAAATGAATATTTGCCACCTTGGAAAATGCCTACTTCATACAACCTGAGAAGGAAGAGCTGATTATAAACCTAGAAGAGGCAATCAGTTTTATAAAAATGAAAAAGGTAGCAGAGCAAGGCAAGGAAAAACTGAAAACCCCCCGGAAAGTTTGGATGCATTTATAAGATTTTTTCATGTCGGCTAAAAACTGGAACAATGCAAGTAACACGTGTGTGCCACCCTGCTGGACGAGCCCTTGAAGGCCCAGAAGGAGCATGTGCTTACCGCTTAAGACAAGGATTTATATTGAAAAAATGAATGCGACATGTGAGCAGGAAGGGGAAGCTGCCTCGTGTTCCCTGGCTGTCTCATCGGGGCTCCAGTCTGTTGGCTTTCTGGGAAGCAGAGCAGGCTTCGCGGCGACTGGCAGCTCTTTGTTCAGGCCGTACCTGCGTGGCATCTGTGTGTTGTCACGTGAGGTCGGCCAGGGTTTGTATGGTGCCCCTGAGGGTGAAAGACGTGCCCTTCAGCAATGGTCCAGGGAGGGGCCCTGCTTCCATCCTTCCTATAGTCTGTAAAGTCACACCTTGCAGGGGGGCAGATATGACCATCTTTTCTTATCCTTTACGGAAAAAAGTGTAAAAATTTTGTCATCCTAGTAAAAAAACCCCAGATAATCTATATTTAAAAAGAGAAGCAAATAGTGCAAATGCAATGTAGTGTTTGCCATTAAAATATTTATATTTCCTTGAACTTAAAGGAAATAAATTATTGTGTAGAAACTCTTTTCCTAATTTAACTGCAGGTTTGAACCTTAATCCCATTTCCCCTGAAATCTTTACATTCAAAACCTAATTTCTATGTCTTGATCTTCCGAAGGCATGAAATTCGAAGACTCAGTTTGTACATCGTCTGCATGATGCAACCGGTAGCACAAACGAGTACCATAAATGACAACGATTAGTCTTACACCTCCCGAATCTTCCCCTGACCCTAAAAGATGAGGCTTCAGAGTATGCAAGCTCATGGTAGGGAAGGAAAACAGTCTATCGCTATGACAATGATAAGCATGGTGATAAAATGACACAATAACAATAATAATAGTAGGAAAACACTCTACATTTTGTGTTCCTTGTAAACAAAACGCATGGGGGAGGGGCATTGCAGAGGATCGCCTGCACATCTCCCGAGACGTTTGCGTTTTAGAAAAGCAACGGAACATCGCCACGAGACAATCCTGGCAAGTAGGGTTTGGTGACCTGCGAAACAAAATTGATACTAAATGAACCGTTTACGCTGGTTGGCTCCTTGAGGTCGCTTGGCCAATAAAGTGGGGCGTGGGGCTGCCAGCTGATGATAAATATATATATTTTGGGTAACTTTTATACGATTTCACATACATTACTCTACTCATCTATGGCCTCATTTCACTGACCTATAAACCCTGTGAGGCAGGTCGGGTGGAAGTCACAGAACACGACATGGATGAGTGAAATGAGACCTGGACAGGTTGACCGAAATCCCCCCTTCGAGGAGTCACGTGGAGCCAGGCTACCTGCCCTCTGTCCGGTGCTCTGGGCATCTGGCTGCCCTCTGCTGGGCACGTGGCCTCCGGCGCTCCCTTCCCCAGCACTCTCAAATTTGGCGGGAACGAGCGAGAGTCCGTCTGACCCTCATTTCGGAAGTTAAGAGGCCGTCCTTCTCTGAGCCCTGTCTTCCTCGGCGAGGACACTGAGGCCCAGGTGCAGAGGCAGCGCTAGCCACGGGCTCCGTCTGTGCCACGTTCGTTGACATCTGGTGGCCAAGAGAAAAACATGCCATTTGCCAACATAGCCGATAACAGCTCCATCTGCCCCAAAGGAGGGAGATGCTTACCGATGGCAGGCAGAGGTTTTTAATTTAGAAAAGTTCCTTGTTGTGTCCTTTGGAGGAAGAGGCCAGCTCTCCATCTCCTGTCCCCTGACTGTGGTGAGGCTGGTGGGGGGCAGGGGGCGGTTAGAGGATCTGAGCAGCAGGACAGCTGGTGAGGGGTTGCCTGAGACGTGCCAGCCAGTGGGCGTGTCATGTGGACTGGTGGCAGAATCCTGCTGGGAAGTGAGTACGTCAGGATGAGTGTTAATTCAACACGCCGTGCTGTCCACACCTTTGTTGGACTTCGGCCTCAGTGAAATTGGCCAGATTCTCCAATGCTTTCAGTGAGCGGTGTCCTTGGAAGGTGGGGGAGGAACTGAAGTGTGGGGACAGTGGCTTACATCCCCAAAAGGCAGCTTGATGGTAGCGAAACTTTGGTCCCGTCACCTCCATTTTACCTGCGCAGTACCAGTGGGAGAGACCGTGGGGGTGGGGCAGGGGAAGGAGAAATGTAAGGACTAAAAGTCGGTATGGTATCTTGACAGAGAAAAATGATCAGATTCACTTTTATATCCCGCGAGCCCTTTTATACTTAGTGGGAAAAAGGAGAAAGTGAAAAGACATTGTTTATAATAATCATTCTTCAACTTTTATCTTTTCTTAGATTTTGTGTTTCCAAAGCACTCTGGAGCTGCCAGTCTGTTAAAAACTAGGCTATTTGAATAGAAGGAAAGTTTCTTCTGTGGGAAACTATTCCCTACATGTGTTTGCCCCGAGGGCCCGAAAGAAAGGCGTGGGTGCCGCCCCTGAGGAAGGGCTCCCCCACTCCCTCTGTAGCCTAGGGCCTGTCTACCCTGTTAGCCCCAGAGGCCAGACAAGGGCCGAGAGGGCAGCGACTCTGGGCAGCAGGTTGGCCAGGCCCACGGTCAGTGGCCCCCAGAGCTCAGCGTCCCTGGAAGCTGGGCGCTGCGCTCTGTCCGGTCAATAGTCAGGCATGAGGGACACCGATGATCTGTCGTTGCAGCCCTGGAGAATGTCCTCACATCTGGCCTCAGGGACACAGAGGTCCCAGGACCTCCCAGACATTGAGTCGCCAGCCCTTTCATTCCTCCGTCCCTCAGAAAGTTAGAAAGAAACCAAACACAAACAAACAACAACAACGAAGAAAGTAAAAAATACCCAAGTCATCCCTTTCATTTTCCATTGCCTTTTACAACACCCGTTTTCCGGCCTTCCAGGGAATTCTGAAGTCACAGACCCCCGGGCGCTGAGGCACACGTCACACTAACCCTCGCCTCCTCTGGACAGGAGGAAACGCGACTGTAAATTCTGTTCTGATTCGACTTTCTCCTTAAAAGGGGTTATGGGGACAGAAGGAGCAATGCACTCGTGAACTTCTCCGGAAAGCGAAGAGCAGCTCTGACGACGAGACCTTGCGGCCCTGGGCAGAGAGCTGGGTGGGGGCCCCTGGGCGCTGGGAAGTAACAACCCCTCACCGCTCAGAAATAAGTGTCAGGACGCCGGCCCCCTGCCGTGGGGCTACGTCCTCCTCCCCTCTGCCTGGCCGTGTCCCGCTCCACAGACACACGATAATCACCCAGTGGGCCCAGGGATCAAATGACCGCACTGCTGAAGGATTAAGGGCAATTCTATCCCCTTGGCTCCCACTTTGGAATTCTCATTAAAGTGACCTCGGGTGTGGCGGGAAAGGGGTTCAGGCAACGGGGGTGGAGCCCTACCTTAGTCTCACCTGGGAAAACATCGAAAGGTCCCCTTTCCGAAGGAGACTTCTTTCTGGGCCTCAGGCGGAGCTGTCCCACTGGTTTTCCTAAGTGTTTCTCCCCTGGGATTAGCCTCCAGAAATGGGGAAAGGGAGGCGTTTCGAAGTCTGCGTTAGGCAGGGTGGGGGGAGAGAGAAACTGCAGTGAGCTAGAGGCCGGCCGGACCGTCTCCTTTCCCAGGCTCTGCAGCCGGTGCTGCTGCGTGTGGGGACCGACCCCCCTCCCTTCCTGGTCTCTGGGTCCCCGTCTGCTCGTCTCGATGGTTCTTGTGAAGACTGCTGTCCTCACGCAGAGACAGGAGCTTGTCATCCAGATGTGGAGAGACCGGCTGCCGGCCTGAGGGTTAGAATGGTAAACGGCAGGGGGTGGGGGTGGGGTGGTCGCAGCGGGCTGGGGAGAAAAGGCAACTTGGTGGCACCTCAGGATAGTTTGTGAAAAGAGAACGGGTTTCTCAGAGTGGCTCCTGTGTCCCTGGGCTCCCAGGTGGGCTAAGCTGAGGGGCTGAGTCACAGCAAGACCCTCTGTGAGGTCACTAATGAACTCCATAGACCCCAGACAGGAAGCGGTGACGACTCGAACTGGAACAGAGTTAGGCAGTAGAGCTGGACAGAAATGCGAGGAAGTTTTGTTGGTCTTTATCTGTGCCCACTGTCTTAATCAGCTCAGGCTGCCATAACTAAATACCATGGGCTGGGTGGCTTGAAAAACAAATTTATTTTTCCACTGTTCTGGAGGCCAGAAGTCTTAGATCAAGATTCCAGTTGATTTGATTTTTGATGAGAACTTTCTCCCTGGCTCATAGTTGGCTGCCTTCTCAGTATGTCCTCATGTGGCGTCTCCTCAGTGAGTGTGCCGGGTGGGAGTGGTGGGGGGGAGAGAGAGAGGGAGGGAGAGAGGTCTTCTTCTCATAAGGCTGCTGATTCTACCAGATCAAGGCCACACCACTATGACCTTATTTAACCCTAATCACCCCGTAAAGGTCCTGTTCCAAATACAGCCGCGCTGGAGGTGAGCACTACATTTTATGTGTAAAGTCTCTCAGATTCTTGTCTGATCCTTGATGTTAACATGCACAGGGGAGACGTGAAGGCGTCTAGCAGAAAGCGTTGCTGAGATACTGAAAGAGTCGAACAGATATTGTGACCGATGCCACCAGAGCGGGGACAGGGCTTGGGCTGGGAGTCCTACTCGTTGAGACGGGCTTGGTGAACACTTTGGGTTTTTCATTTCCTAAAGGGCCATGCTTTAGGGGCAAAGACTGAGCTCGTTCAGGAATTTGCCTCAGTGCAAAGGGCTAAACTTAAACCGACATGTCCTAACAAAGTCTCCACATTTATGGACATTCTATAAAAGAAGCTTCCTCAAATGCAAGTTGGCGAACCAGCAATTTAACTGCAAGCTAGAACAAAAATCAATATTCTTCAGAGGAATATAATGGAATCTAGTGTCTTCTGAATGTATCATTCACAGTGTATCATATGCTATAAAATTTTTTATATATGTGAACAAACGGAAATATAATTTTTAGTCCCGGGTGAAGGCAGCTAATGCAAACGGATTGGGTCGACCTGAATGTTGGAATTAGTAGGTAAGCACCTGGAAGCAGCTATAGGTGCTCGAGGACTTAAAGGAAAAGACGTGTGTAATGGGGGAACAAATGGCGGAATCTCAGCAGAGGAATCAAACCGATAAAGGAGAACTAAGTAGAAATTCTAAAATGGAGAAATAAAATTACTGAGGACAGATATCCCATGGGTGGACGTCATAGCAGGCTGAAGACAACAGAAGAAAGGGCTGGGTCAATGACCTTGGATGCAGATGAATAGGAATGACTTATTTTGAAAAACACACAGGAAAAATACTGAAAAATGAATGAATGGAGTCTTAGTGACCAGTAGGGCAAAGGTTGGGCAGGGTTTCTGCTCATCATGAAAGATTCGGATCCCCTGCGTTTGGGGAGCCCGTGCTGTGTCACAGTCTGCCGTGTGTGTCGATGCCACCTGGCCCCCTGCGCATGGGAATTAGGGCTCAGGGAACTGGCATAAATGCTGCTGCGCTGGTCGCTGCTACGGCTGTGAGTAATGAAGTCCTTCCTCTCTGACTCAGGAGTTTTGCGTGGTCGGCCAGCATCCGTAAATTTGTCACAGGTTAAGTTGTCAGGTTGCAAGGGGGGTAAAACTTCCGACCGTTTCCAGTCCTTGACAACTCTCCGATCACAATAAAATTAAACCTGCATAAATAACAGTATAATGATAAAAGTCCCTGAATACTTGAAAAATAAGGAAAACAATTTCAAAATGACTCATAGGTTGAAGAAGTCACAAGGTACATTAGAGAATGTGCCCAACTAATAAATACATATTGAAATATTAGGGAATAGTGATTAAATATTATACAGAGAGAAACTGATAGCTCCCATACTTATAAACAAACAAAAAAATCTTCGTATCAATGGTCCACATTCCCACTTTAAGCTACCAAAAAAGGTCAAATTCAAGCCAAAGTAATCAGCAGGAAGGAAACACGAGATACAAGATTAGAGAACAATAAAACATAGACCAGGATAGCAAAGAGAACTTGGTAGGTGTGCTTAAATGAAGGGTTTTGAGATGGGAAGGTTATCTTGGGTTATCTGGGTGGGCCCTAATGTGATCCCACGAGGCGTTATAGACTGCAGGAGCGGGGAGGGAGTCAGAAATTGGAGTGATGTGACCAGAAACTGCCCAGAAGACAGCTCCCGCCAGAAGGAGCCAGCCCTGCTGACACCTTCATTTTGGTCCCATAGGACTCATTTCAGGCTATGGCTTTGTGAAGCTAGAGAATACATTTCTGCTGTTTGAAGCCACTGCATTTGTGGCAGTGTGTTCCGGCAGAGGGAAACTCACACAGCCGCCCTAGCAAGACCGATGAAGAAGGAAGGAAAAGATGCATACATTTCCAGGATCAGAATTAAAAGGGGGTATATAACCACAGAGCCTGTAGGCATTCGAAGAACGAGAGGGTATTTGAAATAATTTATGCCAACAAGTAAGATGAAATGGACAAATCCCTCAAAAAATCACAAATATCTAATCTGATTTCAGAAGGATAAATCGGAAAGCCGAGTAGCCTCATATGATAGAAATTGAAATATTCATTTAAAACTTTCTCACCAAGAAAACTTCTCCTGTGAGGCCAAGATAGCTTCATGGATAAATTCTAGCAAACATTTTTTTTTTTAAATACCCGTTTTATAAAACTTTCTGAAAAGAGAAAGATTCTTCAACTCATTTTATGAGGCCAATATTAGCTGGATAATACAGAAAAAGACATTACAACAAAACTATAGACACATACTTCTCTTGGACATAATTGAAAATATTCGTTAAAAAGATTTCACTTATTTACTTTAAGAGAGAGAGGGGAAGGGAGAGAGAAAGAGAGGGTGAGAAATATCGATGAGTTGCAAACCTGGGGCCCAGTCCACAACCCAGACATGCCCAGACTGAGAATCGAACCAGTGACCTTTTCGTTTGTGGGAGGATGCCTATCCCATTGAGCCACACCAGCCAGGGCAAAATATATTCTTAATAAAATATTAGCAAATTGAATCTATCAATAGAGAGAAAGGTTAAGGCATCAGAATCAATTGGGGCAAAATAGAGAGGCCCTAAGTGACTGATAGGCGATTATTAACAAAGGAATCTTTCAGGGCGTTCGATGAGTTCAGAGTAGTCATTTTGCAACTGTTCTTTCATTCTTGCTGAAATAGCATAAGATTCAGATGCTGAGTCTCTAGCAGCAATGGAGCTAAAAGAGCTACTCACACCTTGATACCCTTTAGTCAGCATTAGCTGGGCATCTGTAAAGGTGGAGATTCCTATATTCCCATCACATACGGGACTTCCTTTGGTAGTACTCCCATCATCTCCGGTCCATTGCAGCCAGGAGATTGTCTGGTGTTCAGAACTTCAGGAACCTACATTCTCTTTCATGAAATTCTTTATACGAGTAAATGAGAGATGAGGATCCGTCTTTGAGAAGTGCTATCCCTGGCAAGGTATCGCAAGCCTTTCTCATCCATGTCGTCTTCAGGGATGGCCGAGTGGGTTGCTGGCATTACTGCGTAGCCCTCGTGGTTGGCAAAGAGGCAGGAGGCTTGGTCGGCACACGAGAAATGCACTCTTTTGTCCAAGGTGAGCCTGGGAGGGGACCCAGGTTCTTCTTGCGTATCTACTTCTTTGTTCTATCTATATTAAAAAAAATTTTTTTGAGACATTATTCAGAAAAATTTGGTACATGCTTCATAAAAACTATTTTCATTTGGGAGGATCGTTTTAAAAATAAAATACTGGGCTCCTGTAGTTGTCCTGATGTAATTTTTACTGTGTTGTTAAAGGTAAAAGAGTGAAGCCGACCGACTCTTTCTAACAGTAATACTGAAACACTTCTCCCTTATAGACACGTTTGTAAGGAGAAGTTTCATATTATTTTACTTGATTTTTAAAGATGGCTTTTAGTTCTGTGGTAAAGCACACTGCCGAAAACAAAGCTGAAAAAAATCGCGTAGGCACAAAGCCAGCCCTGAAAACGGGAACCTACTGCGCTTCAACCAAAACCGCTGACAATGCACTGCAGGTGGACGCCACATGGGACGATGAAAAAATGTGACTGTGAGGGCCATGCTGACAGGTCCATGTTCATAATCTGTTCCTCTTCAATGTGGTCCGTGCATCTGGTGGGTATTTTTGTGTGTATTTGTGCTGCGGGAGCCCCGCGCTCTCTAGGTAGGATGAGAGCGTCTGCGCCCCCAAACCTCCGGTTGGGCAGAGGAGACGGTCGTTACAAGGGGACTAGCAAGTACTGGTAGCCCTGGATCCCGCCGAGTTCCGTTAGAGTGTGTGAGGTTGCTCGAAGATCCCCAGCTCTGAGAATAAGATTATTAGCAATTATACTTCAAAAAGGTCACGCCCCACTTCCTATAAGCTGTAAAAGCCAGGGACGTCTGGCGGCTGCAGCCTGGGCTCTGGACGGGAGTTGAAAACCGCACGGGTAGGACAGAGCCGGTGGCCCGCTGCTAAGATGCAACAACGCGACGGTGGAGGATCCAGAGGCGCGCCAACCAGATAACCATCGCTTGCAGTGCGGCATAAGCTATCCTCAAGGGCCCAGTTCAAGGTTATTATCTTGGCCTGTTTCAATCGCTTCTCGACAAGTGCATCAAGGTAAGAAGTTCTCCAAGCAAGAGCAGCACGGGTACCTGCCCACGTTTTCTGTGAACGCTGAAGGGGCGCTAGGGGGCACTGCTCCATTTCTTCTGCTCCCTAGTAGCAGGCGTGGCCCAGGGTCGCGCGCCAGGAGAGGCAGCTTGGGTGCAGAAAGTGGGACGTCGAGCAAGAGGAGGTCCTGGGAGTTCTGCCGCTCAGATCTGACCAGTGTCTGAATTTCTCAGACAGCTGATTGGGTTGTTGCAGCAATTGCAAAGTTCCCCTCCTCACGCTGAACCTTTTCTCCATCTTCCAGGCGTCCTCTCCTTCCACGGATGTGGTCGGTCTTTCTTCTCCTTTCAGTCACGAGCTTCCCAAAGGTGCGGTTTAACTTTTTTTATGCCGTTTGTCACTCACACAGTTCTGCCATTTTGTAGCTGGTAACCGTGGGCAATGTAGTATTAACCTTTGCACCTCAGTTTTCTCATCTTTAAGATGGAAAAATAGAATCTTCTCATGCTACTTTGAGGATTACAGGTGTAAATGTGTGCAAAGCCTTTAGAACAGCCCCTAACATGTAGCAAGTGCCATAAAGGTGTTTGCTCTCCCTTCTCCTTCTCGTGTTGAATTGAAACATGTGCTGGAATCTGGGCCAACAAATTCGACATGGTTCCTCCATAATTTCATCAATGTTTTGGTTTTACTGCCTTGGAACAACCAAGAACAAGTAGAATCTCAAACTGTTGATCGACAGGCTTTCGTCAGTCATCTGTTATCTGTGTGGCACAACCATGAGGTAGCCTGGGATATCCGTAGATGAAATTTACCTCTATGCACCCAAGGGCCCCAGGTGGGCGTGTGATGATGACTGCATGGAGGTGGCCGCGACTCTGGTTTCTGGAGGAACTGATGGGTGGTGTGCCCCATCCTGCCTTAGGAAGTGTGAGCTTCACCCAGAGCTGGGGGCGCACCAGCGAGGGAGCACCCCTACAGCACAGCCCGTGGGCGGAGTTGGGCGTGAAGAGTGTCCATCTGACTTTGAGATACAGACTTACCCTCTTACCCCCAGGGTCCTTCACCCCAGAGGCCAGGAGCAAGCACCTCTACAAAGTCAGACAGTCCCTGAGCTGCCACTAGAGGGCGCAGCATGGACACAGCTATGACTAGACTCCGGATAGTTCTTTGAGGAGGTGAGAGAATGGCTCAAGAACAGGAATGACTGGGGTGCCTAGAGAAACAATAGTGATACTAGCTACCATTTACTGAGCGCCTATTAAAAAACAGGTGTGAGAGTAGTGCGTTGAATCCTCACAATCACCAAGTGAAGAGCTTTGCTGTCCTCACAGGACAGATGAGGAAACGGAGGTGAGGAGGCTCTTGTCCAATACCACACAGTCTTTCCCTGGAGGAGCTGGTGCTAACCCAAGGCTACCTGAAGCCTAAAAGCTGTTCCCTTGCATTCTCAAAACTCAACCGGGTAGCTCAGTGAGGAAGGACAAGGTTATCCATGCCGGGAAGTGTTTCGAAAGTCAGACAACGCTGAAATGTAGCTTGGCCTTCCTAGCCTGGTGATGTGGACAAAAGGCTTACGTTACAAACTCTTGGGCCGCATCTGTGGTCACAGAATGAGTTTCTGTGGAACTTCATTTGTCCAGGAAAGGGGTTATTGTTGGAAGAAAGATGTTAAAATAAGAACCTAACAGACTCTGAATTTCTTATTACTGAGTGTTCGTAGATTCGGGAGAAATGGGGGGGTGCATGTGTCCGTGAGTACCCTCTAACCTCAGAGATTCCGACTTGGTACCACACACTTTTACCTGACGGCAGCATCTCTGGGTGGGGATCGTAGCGGCTTCCCCCCGTGGCTGTGGGCACCTAACTGCGTTGCCTGCAGAAGTCTCTGGAAGGGCATGGTGGCTGGAATGGGGCATCAGGCAGCTATGAGGATTTCCTTTTCATCTAGTTTTTATCAAGATATTGGGCTGGCCAAAAAGTTCATTTGTTTTTTTCCATAAGATGGCTCTAGTGGTGCTTAGTCGTCTTTAACTTCATTCGAAACAGTTTTGTTAGGTTGTATTGTGACAGCTGCCATATCAGTGTGTATTTAAAAAAACTTACCAAAATGGATGAACTTGTGTTTAGTCATTTTAATATTGAAGATGGAAGAAAATATACGACATTTTTGGCATATTATGTTTCATTATTTCAAGAAAGGTAAAAAATGCAACTGAAAGGAAAATAAAAGATTTGCGCAGTGTTTGGAGAAGGCACCGTGACTGATCGAATGCGTCAAAAGTGGTTTGTGAAGTTTCTTGCTGCAGATCTCTCACTGGACGCCGCTTCCATGGTCGGGGAGACCAGTTAAGGTTGATAGTGATCAAATCAAGACATTAATTGAGAGCGATCAGTCTTCTACCACTTGGGAGACAGCTGACATACCCAAAATCCCCAAAATCAATGACGTTATTGGTGAAAATGAAAAATGTGTCTTATTTTATGGAAAAACCATACAGACTTTTTGGCCAATGCAATATTTTCCTTTTTTGACTGAAGCCATGAGGCTGGTTAAGACCACTGGCAACCACTCTCTGATTCCCGCACCCCCATGTGGTAATCGCATCCCGTAGGCTACAACCACCTGAGCTATAAGGGAGACTCTACAAAGGATGTGAATAGGCTCTTTTCAAAGCTAAAATGAAAGGTTTTGTTTGTTTGTTTGTTTGAATCAGATGACAACTATTAAAAAGACTTTTTCTTTTTGCCCTGGCTGGTATGGCTCAGTGGATTGAGTGCCGGTCTGCGAACCAAAAGGTCACCAGTTCGATTCCCAGGCAGGGTACACGCCTGGGATGCAGGCCAGGTCGTGCTGGAAGCAACCGATTGATGTTTCTCTCCTTCTTTCTTCCTCCCTACCCCTCTCTCAAAAAATAAATGAATAAATAAATATTTTTAAGGCTTTTTTTGGTTTGTTTTAATCTGATGACAATGATTAAAAGACATTATGACAGTCAATGCTAATAGAAGCGTGGAGAAGGGGTGCTCCTGTATTGGTAGTCAGAGCTGTAACAGCAAAACCTTTAGGATGGTATTTATTAGTAGCTCTTAGAATTAAAAACACTCATTCCCTATGACTCAGTTATCCACTTCTAGGAATTAACCTTTTTTTTTCCTTGACTTGTTCCTGATTTCATGGGAAATGATTCTAATATTTTATCATTAAATATAACTTTTGCTGAAGATTTCTTTTTTTAAAGGAACTCATCATTTTTCTAAAGGAAATATTTTTCCATTCTTAGTTTCCATTATTAATCAAATTTAAATTTTATTGAATGCTTTTCCTGTATCTAATTGAGATGGTTCCACTTTCCCCCCTAAACCTATTAAAATAATGAGTTTTATTGATAGAATTTCTAATGAAAAATTATTCCAGCACTTCTGGGGTAAGCTAACCTTGGTATAAGATCATTTTTAAAAATAATTACTAGGTTTGATTTGCTAATGCTTGGTTCAGTATTTTGCATCAATATTCATACAAGAGATTAGCCTGTAATATTCTTTTTTTGGTTTTTGAATCAAGAGTGTAACAGTCTTATGAAATGAGTTGAATACTTTTGTTTTTAAATTTTTTCTGAAGGAGTGTATGTAATATTGAAATTATCTGTTTCTTGAATGTTTTGGTTAAACTTACTTATAAGATTCTAGTTATTTTATTTTCCTTCATGGTAAAATTCTACTCAATCTTTTTTCTCAATTTCCTAATGTTATAGAGCTATTGGAGCTTTCTCTTTAAACACAAGGAGTTCTGATAAAATATGATTTTCTATGAAGTTGTCTGTATGATTTAATCTAAGTAACAGGCTTTTTCATAGTATTCTTTTTAAAATCACTTTTCATTCTTGATGTCATTTATTTGTGGCTTACCCTCCTTTCTTTAGTTCTCTCTTTTATCTTGTTCAGACTTAGGAAATGATTGTACATTTCGGGGCTTCCCCTGACATTTGTGGGACTCACTATAAAAGCATGAATGGAGGTCCACATATAATGTCTATGTATTTAAAAATCATAAGCTAAACTAATAAAATGTTAATGAAAATATGCCCTATCCTCCTACCTTGGCAAATATACCTTCATAATGACCAGGAAAGTACATGTGAATTGAGAATTCTTGGGACCCTAAAAGTTCCACTCAGGAACATGGCAACATAGGAGGTCTGGCCCTGGCCTGTGGTCTGTTGCTTTTTCTTCTCCACCCCCTACAATTCTATTAAAAAGTGTCTGTAAACTAAAGACTGTAAAAAAAAAGAATGTTTAAATCTATGATGCATCCATGCTATAGAACTTTATAAGCCTGTCTTTAAAAGATGAGGCAAATCTACGAACACTGACCTGGGAACACATTAATGATGTAGGACATGAAAAAACCACGTTGAAAAGCCATGTAAAGTGTAACCCTCATTTTGTAAACATTGGGTTTGAGGTGTTTGAGGGTGCAGTTTCTAGCAGACATCATATAGAAGGAAGTGGAGCTTGCGGAGAGCTAGCCGAAGATACCGATCTCACATTCACTGGTACGCAGGCTTAACCAGAGCTGTGGGGTAAGAGGGCTGGCCCGGGAGAGCAGTAGGTGCCACAAGAAGGGAGGGGGCACCTGGGCTGGAACCATGGAGATAATCAGCACTTAAAAGACAGACAAAGAGGAGCCTTGACGGAAACTTAGGAGGTGCTTCTGGAGGAGTGGAGGACGTCACTAAGACGGAAGGAAGCATGGTAGCCGAACACTGGCATGACGTCTACCAAGATATAAATAGACAAACCTACATTAGATTTGTCAACTCCGATCTTGGCAAGAACAATTTTATTGTGTGAGCAAAAGCCATGTGATCTTGGGTTGAGGGGTAAGGTAGGGAGCAGGAGTGGTGAGTATGGGTGGCTTTTGTGGGACACAGCTTTGGGAGACGACAGGAATGGTGGCTGTTAGTTGAGGACATGTGTGCTGGCAGTGGACCACTCCTTACAGCTTTCACAGCTAAACTGTAGTTCAAATAACCTTGGGAAAAGGAGATTATAAGGGTTCCTGTTGAGTATGTGTCCGGTTTAGGACTTCACAGTTTATGAGGAAGAAGTGGGGAGTGGTTCTGAGGAGTCACTCAGATATTCGATCATAAAATAAGACTTTGAAGATATTAAGCGGACAACTATCTTCAAGTACGAGAAATGCAATTACTCAGAGGAGGGTGACTGTTTGTGTTTTATCTCCCTGAGGAGAAAACAGGGGAAAAGGCTGGGACTGCACCACAAGGAATTTAATTAAGAAATCAAAACTTCCTGACATTGTGACTGACCCTTCAAACAGGTTATAGAAACCTCTTCGTGGAGGTCTGAGAACTCTCACATCAATGGCTTTATAGTATGACCTTGAGGAGTACACGCTGGCAGCTCCGAGCAATCCTTCCTGAGGAGAGTCATTGGCTGCTGGCTGCGGTAGCTGGGGGACTGTTGGCGGGCGCCTCCCTACAGCTGGGTCCATCCCCTGCCAGTAAAAGGAGGAGATCTGACACAGGGCATTTGTTTGTGAGCCCCTGAGAGCCCTGTACGCATCTCAGACCCCAAAGCTGCTCCCAGTACTTCCTGTGGGCTTCAAGTTTATACCTCAGTAAACTCGAAAAATCCATCTGGCATTGGCTAAGTCTAGAATTCTGGAGGGAAAGATAATTTGCACAAAAACAGACGCCGAATGGAAATCTCAGAGTACTCATGAAGTTTGGAGGCCTAAAACTCTGTTCATTTTTCTCTCACATTGAACTGAATGGGTGAACAGCTCATTGTGGGTGGTTTGTGTGGTTTATATCTTATTAGTCATCTTGCAACATTGTGGGACTCAGGCCACTCCCACCACCAATTATATATTTTTTTGTTGGGAAAAGAATATAAACCAACCACACTATCTTTATTCAAACTCACATTTATACTGGTAAAATTTTACCTTATGTAGGAAACATTTTGTTACTTAAAAAAATTATTGATAGAGAGAGAGAGAAACATTGATTTGTCGTTCCATTTATTTATGTGTTCATTTGTTGATTCTTGTGTGTGTGGGATTGAACCCACAACCTTGGTGTATGGGGATGACACTAACCAACTGAGCTACACAGCCAGGGGCCCCGATACTCTTTTAAAAGAACGATTCCCACAAATTGCCTGTACAGTGATATTTGTATCACCTTTTAAAGTTTCCATTGGTATATGATTATTACATTTATAAAGATTGGCGTGACCATGTATCAACGTAAATATTATTAAAGTCAAAACAGGGGAAAAAGAGAGGTTTTTTACTTAATATATGTTTTGGTATCATAATGGTCCCCAAGTTTAAAATTGTGGGATGTTAGAAAGGATGTTGATTTTAATTTTAACTCACATAAATTGTTTTTGAACCAGTAATAAACAAGATAAGTAGTTATTTCCATGACTAGTTATGTTTACGTGTTTATCTTTGTGTATGTTTTCTATTCCATCTCCCTTTTTAGACTGACCACATGTCTCAGTTAGTTACCATAGGACGTCAAACAGGCAGTGACACAGGGAGAAGGGCCTTGTGTTTTACATCTTTCAAAGTGGCCGCCTCAGTGTCAAGCACATAAAAAGACGGACTTTTGACTGACTTTCTAGTAATTTAAGTAGTATATCTTCTAGTATATAGTAGATATGCACTTAACCAAGATACATTTCAATCAAGTAATTTCTTCACTGGAAACTAACTTTAAGAAGTTGGAATTTTCTCTCAGCAGTGGACGGCTGCCTTACTTTTTCAATCAGTGCTGGGAACCAAGACCGATAACGTAGTCTAGGACTGTATCTTTGTTTTTGGTTTGGGGAAGATTTGCTTAAAGCGGAGCAGATTTCAAAATGACAAAACAAGTTTCCTGGCACGTTGGGTATCAAGCTTTCGTTCTGTTGTACTTGACTATGTACTTTGGCTGCATAAACCAAACATACGTTCCAATCCAATTTAGTCTCTGCTAGGAGCGATTGTCCTTATTTGTCCAAAAGTTTCAGAACTACTTTTGTTTTTTTGCACTTCTGTGAGCATTCAGCCCCATGTATTTCAGGGGCAGCAGGCCCCGTGGGGGTTTGGGGTTGACTCACAACTTGCGTGGCTAAGAAACAGGCCGTGCTATTTTAGTCACTTCTGTTGGTGGCAAGTTGAACGCCAGATGTTTCAAAGGATCAAGTATCTTACTTTTATGGAACCACGTGCCATGTAGATTTGTTTTCTGACATAGATGGCAGAAAAGCCACTTAGATTCCTATGTGCCATAGTTTAAGCAAAATGCTAACCGTTCACTGTCTATAATTCCAATAATCTCAAGTCTTTCATGTAAAAAAGTCTGCAGCATATTCTATGAGCATACTTTGCCTAAGAGCAAAATGCTTTTGATGCTCGGAAGAACCACCCAGTCTTTTCCTCCTGTTGTAGGAAAAAAACCTGTTGTTTCCTCCCATGTTTCTTATCCCTGGGTGTCCCCTTCATTACTCACACCAGACGCCTTGCTCTGGACACTCTGGTCAGCAAATGGGAGGAAACTCTTCCTCACGCCAGCAGGCAGCTCTCTGTGACACCGGCTGGGCGCCCTGTGATTGAACCCATTTCTGGTGGTGTCCATCTGAAGATCAAGTGTCAGACCCCACGGGTTAGGGGCCCCATTCCACCAGATTGTGCCCACCCTATTTCAGATGCCGGTCTTGGGTCTGGTTCATTTGCTGGAGCAGCTCACAGAACTCACCAGTTAATTGAAGGATGCACCCAGGGCAAGGTGTGGGAGGGTCCCGGGCACAGGAGCTCCTGTCCCCAGGGTGCTGGGGCGTGTCCAACTCTCCTGGTATAGACGTGTTCCTCAGCAGGAAGCTTTCTAAACCCCATACCTTGGGGATTTTATGGAGGTTTTATCAGGTAGGTATAATTAATCATTAATTCTGTTTTCAGCCCTTCTCCCTTCTCAAGAGTGTGGGTGGCAGAGCTGCACATTCCCTGCTTCTCACCATGGCTGGGTCTGTCTGGGGTCCAGCACTATCTGGGGTCCCACCCAGAGTCTCCTCGTTGGAACAAAAGGTGCTCCTCTCGCCCAGGAAATTCCAAGGGTTCCAGGAGCCCTGTGCCAGGAACTGGGGTCAAAGATGAAATATTAGAACATTTATCACTCAGAAAATTACAAGGGTTTTAGAAGCTCTGTGCCAGGAACCAATATATATGTATATTTTCTATTACCTCACATTCATTTAATACAACTCATGGATTCGAATGTTTGGCACAGACTGTGAGCTATTTTAGGTCAAAAATAATTTTCTAAAGAGAGAATTGTATTATATATTCAATTTGTAAAACTATTTCAGAGAATCATACAGTTTAGGCAACAAACCTAATTTTTTGCGTGAATTCCTTCTGCATTTGTTAAATAGTTTTCTCAATACTCCTGTCGGTGATGTGAATCACAGGATTCCCAGTTATTTGATAAATGTGGAATATGAAGTTTAATATATTTAGACTTGACAAAAGTCATCCAACAAGTGAGTCACTGTGAGAAACATCCAATACAAATATGACATTTCCCCTAAATTCTGATTAAGAAAAAAGAAATATGTGTTTAATATTTTTTTCAATAATTTTAACAAAGAGTCAAAACAACATTCTAATCAAATATCAGAGTTGGATAGTGTCAGGAAGTGATTAGAAGCTGGGAATTTTCAGCCCCACCCACCCTCCATACTCTTGAGAAGGGAGAAGGGTTGAAAATGGAATTAATGATTGATTGTGTCTACATAATGAAACCTCCATAAAAATCCCAAAAGTATGGGTTTTAAAGACTTGGATTCCAAGTCTTTAATTTTCAGATGAGAAAGACAGACCTAGAGAGTGGACCTGCTCCGTGCCTGCTCATCCACCCGGGACGCCAGCCAGCCGCGTCCCGGGGAAGCCCCGTGCCAACCTACCGCGAGAACCCAGAGCCACAGCCACCATGGGTTGTGCGCTGGCCATCGCCCACTGCCAGGCACCCTGCTGGGGTTCCATTCAATCCTTGCAATAATCTAGTGAAGGACTTAACGTCACCATTTCCAGTTTAACAGGGAGAGAGAGAGAGAGAGAGAGAGAGAGAGAATTAGAGGGGTGAATTCACTTCCTTAACTTAGTGATGAAAGAGCTTTGAGCCCAGGTCTCCCTGACTTCAAAACCCAGTCTCTTTTCAATTACTCTGCCCTTAAATGATGGTGCCATGGGGACTCGGTTGATGAGCACGGAAGGTTTACAGCAATGTGTGACGAGAGCGATGCAGAGCTTTTGGTGGAATAATCTAAACTGGACGTGTGGTCCTGGAGGGGGAGAGCCTACTTCCTCGTCTGGTGGGATGGATGGCTTTGAACGGAGGGCAGAAGAGATCTTGCACCTTATTAAGTGCCTTCTCGACTGTAATCATCCTGATGTTGTCTTCAGAGTCTTTCTCCATCTGTTTCCGGCCATCAACTCAGATTTAGCAGGAGAACGGAACAGGTAAGAAGGGGAGCAGACGCAATGGCCCGGGGGGCTGCGCACTGACTCATTCCACCAGCAGTTGGTGAGGAAATACTTGTGCCAGACACTAGGCTGACTTCGTTCAGCTTACATTTGTGTGTGTGTGTCTGTGTGTGTGTGTTGTGTGTACGTGTACGCATGTCTCCATGGGCATCTGTATGTGTGCGTCGTGTGTGTCTGCATATGTGCATGTGTGTAGGATGCACGTAAACAGGGAACTTTATTTGATATATGTAATTTTTCACAGGAATAGCTCTTCACATGAGTGAGCACATGTGGGGAATACTGATTAATATTTAGAGATATTTCATAAAGTTTTTAATAAGTTTCTACTCAGTGCAGAGGCTAAGAGTTTGATTCCAGGAGACATTGGTGCTTAACTAAGGTCTCTTAGCTGATCAAAGGCCTTGCAGTACTGAAATGGCTGTTCTCGGAAAACCGCTTTCAAATCTCTCTAAAGATCCGTGAACTCTTCGTTTCTGCACACGTTGTAGCTTTTTTTGCTGGAAAATTCATCCCGGAGAAGGCTAAAAACTCCAGGGTATAGACAGGATGAAAAACGTGGAATAGGACATGGTGCATGAGCAAATGGCCAAACGAGGAAGAGGATGAAGGCCTTTCGTTTTCTTTCGCTTGGAAATAAAAACGCAGAAAACTCTTACCTCAATGGAAGCCTTAAGTTTTTTTCTGTGTTTTCCTCTTTCTTCCTTTCTTCCTTTCTTCTTTCTTTCAAAAAGCTATGGAGATATTTAAAAAAACAAAAACAAAAACAAAGTCCATCTGGAAACATTTTGAGCTAAGGCACTGTAAAAAACGTGTTGGATGATATATTGGAAGAAGAGTTGGTTTAAAGTAACACTAAAACTCAAAATGAGACAGTTTATGTCTCTGTTTTATGTCTGGAGGAAAGAAGTCCAAAGCTATTAGCACGGGTGTGCCCCACGAAGCCCTCAGGGCTCTAGGTGCCTCCTTGTTGGGCGTTTTATGACATATGACCTCTCTCTTAAGGTCACCGCATGGTCCAAGAAGGCTGCTTCAGCTCCAGCCATCATGTCTCTTTTCAGGTAGTAGGAGGAAGGGGAAGGAAGAAGATAAGCTCACCTTCTCTGTTTAAGGACAGTCGCCATAAGTTGTACACATTACTTCTACTTACATTCTTCGGGCCAGAATTTGGACATTTGGCTAAACCCAGATGCAGAGAGACCAGGGGAAAAAGAGTCTCCATTCCTGGCAGCCAAATGCCCGCCTAGCTCAGGAATTTGGTGACTACAGAAAACCAAAGAATAGACAGTGAGGGACAATGATAGCAGTTTCTGCTACAGTTGACTCAGTCTTCTCCCTGCCCCAGGTTCTACATGTCTACAATTTTAAATCCAGAAGGGGCATGACTTTGTGAAACCTCTTCTTTCCAGTTTGCTCCTGAGATGCAGAAACATCTCTTTGTGCCCAGAAACACAATGTGACCAGAGGTTGGCATGGAAAAAGGGGGAGTGCCACGTGGCTTCGCACTTGCTGTGGGACTTACTGAACTTTCATAGAAACAGAAGGATCATTGCCACAAGACCCCTTCCCTACATAAGGAGACCTTGCTTGTCGCAGGACAATTAAGGACCCTTAGGCACCTGGAACGCTGGCGCGGCATCGCCGGACTCACTTCGGACGGACATGGTTGGGACCCATGAGTGAACTCCCGCGGCCCGATCTCCGGAGGATTTTTCCTTTCTGGAGTTTTAGGAGGTGTCATCCGCCCAGGAGGGGAGACTCTTGGCAAGCCCCAGGCTTTCTCCTTCCAGAAGCTCACTGACCCGGCCGCTGTGAAAGGGCCAAATTTGTCAGTGGGAAAAGAATTTTCAGAAGGATCATGAAGTAAACTGTTTTGCCATGCACTGAATATTGACCCTTCGTAATAGAAGTTTCTTCCATTTTCAAACATGGCATTGAATCATCTCCCTAGATAATTAGCACACAGAGAGAAAAGAGGCAGGAGGTCCTTAAAAAGGAAAACTTTAGTAGACTTAAGGACATTGGGAAAAAGTGAGTCAAAGAGAGGTGTCTTCAACTTTTTATCGTTGGAGGTTGGGATTATTTTCCCCAAGGCCTTACATGTGAGCCAAACAGGGGGTGCGCACGCTCGGGGCTGCCCGTGTCAGTGAGGTGTATTCACAGGCATTTTTCAAGTTAAATATTTATTACTACTAGAGGGTAAATGTGTTCCTCAATTATTTTTTTTTCCTCAGTCTCTTCCCTCACTCACTTAAAAATGATCCAAACGTCCCACTCACTGAGTGTGGCAAGACACAGAGCAGAAGGAGTGAGAGAGACGGCAGCTCGGGGAGCCGTCGCCGACCCAGCCGGGCAGCACTTCCAGGAGGGGGACGACGCCCGGATGCGGATGCCCTCAAGGTACCTTTGCCACGAGGACATCCGCCACCACCCTGTGGAGCGTGTGACTGGTGTAAAAGCAGCGGCCCACGTTATAATTGGCTCCTTTTACACGTGGAAACATTTGGCTGGACCCCGTCAGCTTTCAGATGTTGGTCAGTGTTCTGAGTTCTCAGAAGTGTTATTCATTACACCCGGGGAGCCTGTCGCAGCCCATTCCTTGTCCTTGATGGCCATCGTTATGTCGGTTTCCAAATTCAGAACTGTGGCCACATTCCAGTGGAGTCCCCCGCATTGTTCTTATAGACTGACAGGAGAAAGGAAACGGTCGTGGCTGCACTCAGAGAGGGCCTCTTCTCCTCCTAAGCTGCCCCCCATTAGAAAGAAATGACATTAAAAACGAAGGGACCAGAAAATAAAGAAGGGCGTGCCTGGGAACTCGGAGGGTCCGTTCACTCCCGGCGCACCTGCGGCTGGGCTGGAACACCTGCAGGCAGAACGCGCGCCTGCCCCTCGGAGGTCACAGGTTTTCTCGTGCCTCTCCGGGTAGGTCCAGTGGCCCAGCAGGGTGGTGTTTTCCTTGCTGTGTCTAGTATTTTCAGTGGACGATCACCTGGTGCTGAATCCGTGGCCGGACTGGGGGCTGGGCACAGCTGGCCACAGCTGCCCGAGTGGCTTGAGAACCTGACGGCTCGTGGAAGGTGTTGGCCCGCGGGCTCTGGCACAGCCTCAGCTGCTGATGGCAAAGACCTGGGGACCTGGGGACCTGGTGAGGGAGCCCCCCGGTCGTTGGTGGTCATGGTGGAGCTGCACAGAAAGCGGAGGACTGGCTACCCTCCTGGTCTGGTTCATGGTGAGGCCCCAGCTATCCGTGGCCAAGTGGATGTGCCCGTGGTGGAGGGAGGCCATGCCCTTTTGTGTCTTTTTACCACAAATGCCACTTTGGATGGACCTTAGCAGTGATACCTCCTTTTCCTTCAGGTCGGAGTGTATATTTACACGGACTCTTCAAATGACTTTTGCGTGGTGGATTCTGAAGAGCACATAATGCCTTCATTTGGCCTGGCGAGCGCTCGTCCTTAGGGCACTCAGACTCATGCCAAATGGTCACTCTGGGCGGCAGTGGAACAGGGGTGATGAAGACGGGAAGGACGGAGGATGAGGTGGCAGGCGGGGCTCGGCATGGGTGAGTTTCAGGCAGGCTACGGGAGGTGTTTGCAGTCCTCGAACCAGGTGGAGCTGGATGTCATGGGTGAGAATGAGGAACGGTCAAGGCTGGAGAGGAGCACCAACAGCAACGACGTGCCGTCCCTGAGATACTGTGGCGGGGGCGGTCCAGGCCCTGGTAGACGTGGGGCACAAGCCGGGGGGAGGCGCCGAGACAAGCTCTTAGCAAGACAGGATGTTTTCAGTTTTTCCTTTTATGTACTTGGACGACGAGCATGCTCCTTGCCAAACACAGGCTTGTGGTGTCGGCCTCTGGGAAGGACTCACGCATACCCACCTGGAGAGGGTCAAGGCTTTATGGTTATCCTTTATTCTCAACATCCACCGATGTTTCTTTACTTAAAATTTGCCCCCAGTACAAGCAGGGGATAACTTTAAATCATTTTCAAAATTCATGGGCGTGGTTCAGTTAAATGTTGTTACCTTACCCACTGCTGCTTTTGGGATTAAATAAGAAAGATGACTAGTAAAAATGAAAGACCAAATTGTTAGAGGGCACTTGATTAAGTCTGATGTCCTCTGTGGTTTGTAATGTACCATTTTCCTGAGACAGTGAGATAAATCATGCAGAATTGGCAGGTAAGATAAAACAGAAATAGAACATCGTGGTAGGAGAAGAACCGTGAAGACACAGGCCGCCTACGGTTGCGGCTTCTCAATGGCACTAATAAGATAAGACAGCTTCGGTTAAATCTCTTCTGCCAAATGGGTAGAGTGTGGCTGGCAGGATGGGCGCCCTCTCTCTCTGTCTCTCTCTGTCATCTTTATATGTATTTTCAGGGATGTTGGCAAATGAATAAGATGAGAATGAGAGGAAGCTTGCCTGGTGGTCCTGGGGGCCCAAGGAAAGGGTTGGGAACGCAGGCCTGACGTTGGACATCTCCCCTGAGTTGGTCGAAACCAACGAGGGTAAAGGTCAAGGCCATTCTCCCGGCTCTGTGGCCGCTGGGGGCCGGGCAGGGTGAGGAATTCGCTCTCCTTCTTCCTCATGTACAGGTGCAGAGTGAGGTGACATGGTCGGCCGTCCTGTGCACTGGGCTGCCACATTTTCATTGCTTCACGTGTATAACCCTGTTTCTCTACCCCAAGAACCATTTAACTTTCTTTCTGAGCTCCTGCCTCGAAGAGCCGGGAGAGTTTCATTTTTAAAAATGAGCGCTCGTCGCCCGCTGCTGTGTGTGCTGTGCCAAACTCTGGGCTGTGGCAGGAGGGAGAATTTGGAGGAGATGGCCAGTCAGTGACTGTCCTTACCTACAGTAACAGCACGGGACCGGCAGCAGTGTTAACAGCTGGGCAGGGAAGACTTTCAGGAGAGCGAGGGTCAGACCAAACATGATGGAGGCCAAGTTTTCGTGGACTCCGGAGCCTGGTTTTTTTCTCTGTGCCTTTTCTGCTATCGCTGTGAGCTGTCGGGACGGGGGCCTGGGCTGACCAGCGCCCTTATGGGTTGAGGCCTGATAGGCACTTATTCCTTCCCCCGACGTGTTTTCTCTGAGTGTCCTGAGGACCCCAAAACTAGTGGGAAAAGGCCAATGAGGAAATGCTTGGGGAAAAACCCCACATGTCATGTTTGCATTTCCAATGAGAAAGCCCAAGAGAAAAAAGGGACGTGATACAGAGAGGATGTTGGGGAAGTATTTTGCTGGTTTTGATCAGGGTACTGTTTCTGCTGGGATGGAGTATGTTTGGTTATGATTTTTAAATCATCTCTTGGGCTCCATCATGGGTCCTTTTCGGCTCATAGACCATGTCCGAAGAACTACCTGCTCCATGCTCTTCTACATTCATGTCACACTAGCTTGGGGAGCCTTAGGGACAGTGCCTGCTGTCCCCCGATTAGCTTAGCCGTTGCGATCCCAGGCATTCTTTATCCCCAGATGTGACTCTGAAGGCTGGGTCCTGACTGTTGGCACGTCACCGGCTTTCCTGGCCTGCATGGTCCCTCGAAAAGAAGGAAATGCATTTCCGCAGACACCTGAATCAAACAGGAGACTTGGCTTTATCCCTTATTTGGGGACCACTTGACGATTTCTTCATCCTGGGTGGTGTGGCTGGCTGAGAGGCGTGGCCAGTGCACCCGCTGTGCATCTCTCACCCTCACTTTCCTACCAAAGTACAAAGTGAACATGACGAAACAATGGGGTGGTTGCCGTGGATAACAAGGTTCTCTCTGCGTGTCTCTGCAGTAGGCAGGGTCACCAAAGAGTGACGCCTGGGCATTTCTGTCGTTAGGATGAGCGTACCTTCATTTCCATTTTGGCTTCGTAACCTCACGCACCACCCAGGAGTCGGAGCAGAGACTATGCAGAGTGCAGATCCCATCTGCCGGAATGACTGCAACAAGGTGTGAATGTTGAAACCAGAAAGCCCATTTTTGAAGCCTGAGGCAGCTGAGAACAGATGAGGGTGACAGAGCCGAGCTCGCTCCCAGCCTCGGCTGTTTCTACTCAGCGAGACATTCTTCTCCCGTTACTTCATGGGGACCAGGCAGGAGCAAAGGCACCCTGCAGATGCCCCCACGAGTCCCGCCAGCAAAGAGAGCAAGGGTCAGCTTTCACACTGAACGCAACCACGTGTCGCAGGTTAAAGCCTTGCTGTGATGCTCTGCTCCGTAAAATGCAGCAGCCTCCCAAACGCGGCTGTGTCTGCAGGCCCTTGGAGATGCGGTGGGCCTGCAGCAGAGCTCACACAGCCTGCACGTGTACCAAACCCCCAGGGTGCTGCTGGTCCGTGCTAGAATGCGACGCTGATGTGCCCCAGTGGTCAGGCCTAATAACAGTGCCGAGAAGTTAATATTTCTCTGATCTGCGGAGCTACCTGCATTCTGAATCTTAACCTCCTGTGTTGGCCAGGGGGAGGACCTGGTGTTGACAGGGGTGTGTTGGGGCGGGGGGTTGTGCTGGAAGGTGGAGGAAAGGTCTCATGGCACTGGGGGAGCCTGCGCTGTGTCCTCCCCATTCCTTCACAGCTCCTCAGACCCTACCATCATTCGCATCAACGAGCATTCCCGTTAACATGTTAGAGCTTAGTTCCGATTAGTTTCACTGGGGGTAACTCCTAACTGGACACTGTTGATGGGAGAGACGGGTGGCCGAGGGGGGCCTGGGGGAGAATGGGAGTTTAGGGAGAAGCCCCCCGTGTGTTTCTGTGGGGCCCCACTTCATGTCTGGCACGCTGGGCATCAAGCCTGTGTTTGCCCCCCACACCAAGTAGTTCTCTGACATTGGCCGAGTGCCCTACAGTTTGACCTCATGCTGACACTACTGGCCATATCCCAAGGTGTCACTCACTGGCTGTGAGCCAATTCTCAGATCTGTGCATTTATACTGGTTTTATTGTGCTGGTATAAGGATACTTGAATACTTGAAAAGGATGCAGTTTCCTAGAAACTTTTGGAAGAAAACCTTTAAACAAGAGATTTTGACTGCCGTGGGGCTAGATGCTCAGCCCCCATGGGTCCTTGCACCTAGGGGCATGGAATTGTTCCCTCTGCATCATAATCTCCCACTTCTAATGAGCTGATTTTTTAAAACAGTGCGTTTGGAGAATGAGAAGCTTGGGAGGGACAGTGGAGAAAATAAAAAGTGCTATGTGCTTATTAATTTTAAATTATTGTGTGGAATCATTATAATTACATTAGTGTATAGCTTCTTTGGGATGGAAGACGAGGTGGTCTAATGACATGAGGTTGAGGAAATCAGGACCCCGATTACTATTTGAATTTCTACCGTTTAATTCCATCAGATGTGTCACAAAACTTTAATTCTTGGTGGACATGGTCCGTGATCGCTAGTAACTGCATTTTAATAATAATGGTTAAATAGTAAGAGTTACCGCATATTAAAGAGAAGCGGTATGCCTAACACTATATTAGGCATATTAAATCTTAACCCATTTATAGCTTTCCAAATGACCTTTACCCCGTAACGTGTCTAGTATGATGGCCATTAGTTACAGCCTGCAGGGTATATAGCACTGGATATTTGTAAGGCACTTCCTACGCCTCATTTCACTCGTTGCTCATGAAGTAATTCTAATGTTCTGACGCCACGTTTTGCTGAGATTTCTTTGAGTATCTTGACCGGGTCCAGAGAGTGTCAGTCACGTTTAGATAACCAGGACCCGCAGAGAGCCCGAGCCACCAACCCCCTTAAGAAACCCTGTAATTAACACACACACACACACACACGACTTCTTTGCTCGTGGGGTAGAGAAAAAAGTGAAGATAGCGTTGCCTTTTCTGTCTCTCAAATCCCAGCTGTGGAGAGTGAGACAGAGGTGCCGTGCGGAGCCACGGGGTGGACAAGGGTCACCCGCAGGCCTGGCCACGGGGGCTGGGTGCTCAGCCTTCCACACGCATTTCCTACTGCGACGGTGCCTCTGGACTCCATGTGGCACTTGGTTCTTTTATTCTGTCTTCTTAAATTTGCTCAAGCCATGTTGGTTTTGAACTTCTGGTCGGCCACTTACTCTTTGGCCAGAATTTTAAAACTGTCCTCATATTGAAGGCAAATACAATTACAACTGAGATGATGAATGGCGGCATGTGTCACCCAAGTAGGCCTGGTAGATATCTGTTATTGAGAATTTAATAAGATTACCTGTAATCATATTGGCAAAACCGTTTCTTAGGGCCATCTGCTTATTTAGTGAAGTGATTTAAAAAATATATTGAACCAGGTGGTTTTTAAGTAGAATTTCACCTGTATTGGACTATTTTTTTTGTAAACCTCTTTTTAAAAAACTCTTTTTTATTGACTTCACTGGGGTGACATTGGTTAATAAAATTATATAGGTTTCAGGTGTACAGTTCTATCATACATTGTCTGTATATTGCATTGTGTGTTCACCACTGAAAGTCAAGCCTCAGAAATCTTTGGGTTATGTCAGTTTCTTAGCTGCGTTGTCACAAGCATGATCCCTGAAAGAAAACATTGATAATTGGTCCTCATCAAAATTAAATACTTCTGCTCTTCAAACGAAGCACTTAAAAGAATGAAAAGAAAATACTGGGAAAAATATTTTTCAAACACTTAGCTACTAAACAACTTGTATCTAGAATATATAAAGGACTCTCAAACCCCATAAGAAGAAAACCAATAGTCCAATGAGATAAAATGGCAAAATGTTTACACAGAAACGTCACCAAAGAAGATACGGATGGCAAATAAACCCATGAAAACACACCACTGTCACTAGTCAGTAGAAAAACACAGATGCTCTCATACACTGCTGACAGGAATGCGAAATGCTACAGCTGCTTTGGAAAACAGCTTCTCAGGAGGTTAAATGCACACTCGCCATAAAACCCTACAGTTGTACTCTTAGGTGTGGAAAAGTGACATAAAACCTTATTTGCACACAAAAATCTGTGCTGGCACGTTCTCTTCCAGTGGAAGTCTGTGGCCCAGCTGCCGGGAGAGGTGTCCGTGGCAGGCTTCACCGTCGGCCCCTTCAGGGGCTTTCTCAGCTGCACAGAGACATGTTGCTGAAGATCACACCCTTCCTGGGGTGGCCCACACCCAACGGCCGATCAAGGAGCCTCCCCGGGGAAAGTCCGACGGCCCAGTTTAGCCCTAAAGCCCCAGTGAAGCCAGCTGAAGATCCCGCCAGCCTCTTGGCCGACTCTAAGACGGGGTTGGAGCACAGGACATTTATTGCAGACTGGCGACACCCTTTCAGTATATTGTTATTTACTCTTCGCGGTAACCCCCTGAGGCTGGTATCATTAGCTCTGCTCTATGGCTGAGCGATTGAGACGTGGATTAAATCACTTGCCGGCAGCCACACACCCTGGTCTCCACATTTTGGTCTGTTTTACTGCCACATCCGTGCTCCTCTCAGTAGGTCGTGTTGCCTGCCGAAAGGATTAGCAGTAGGCGCACAACTTCATGCCTGTGCAGTCAGATGGGAGAGTGACTCAGGTGTCCTCATTCGGTCAAAAGCTATTTGCCAGATACTCACAACTGTACCAGCAATGTTGTAGCTACGGAAGGGAGAAACATGACATGTCAGGTTTGCTCTCTGCATAGAGGCTTTGTAGACATGGAAAAGAATCTTGTTTCTGCTCTACAATGCCATGTTACCAGTCTGAGGCCGACTTGGATAGCATCTTTGAAGATCAACATTTGTTAATTACATTTTCTTTCCTTTTTAAAAAGTCCTTACTCGAGGATGTGCTCATTTATTTTTGGGAGAGGGGAAAGGAGAGGGAGAGAGACTTTGATGTGAGAGGGAAGCATTAACTGGTTGCCTCTCATACATGACCCAACTGGGCACTGAACCTGAAACTCAGGCATGTGCCCTGACTGGGAATCGAACCTGCGACCTTTTGCTTTGTGGGATAACTCCCAACCAACTGAACCACACAGGACAGGGCTCAGGTACAGTTCTTGAAATTATAACATTTAATTAGAGACTAAAGAAATTAATGGGATATGAGTAAGAAACAAACAAAAAGTATTGATTTGAAAGATTCAGTAAAGACAAATACTAAAATGTGCTGCCAGACTAGTTGTAACCAAGACAACTGTAAAATACTGCAGGATGTCGTAAACATCTAGGAAAGGTATGTACTGATATTGCTTCTCAAATTATTTAAGTTTTCACTTTAAAGAGAACAAATGGAAATCTTCAATGATACACTTTGAGTATGGTGCATGCTGGAAAGAAAAAGGATGGATTCAAACTAAAAAAAATTGGCTCAACATCAAAAGATTGGCAAGTAAATACACATTTATATGTTTCGAGTTAGAACAAAATATTTAATATTTAAGGTATGTATGTATCATTTTTTATGATTCCCTGCTTTAACCAACTCTTTCTATTGGCTGCAGTCACTGTGAAACCGGGATTCTTCGCTGTGGTCATTATGGCCGTGGATCCCCAAAATAGTGCCTTTCATAAAGAATATATGCAATAAAAGTTTATTATAGGAATGAATCACCCAAAAATGTATGAGATGAAAATGATTTTATGTAACATATCATGTTGATTATGCACAAGAACCCCATGTAGATCTCTGTGCAATTTCCAGTTTGCTTCATTGGGGACCATATCCAACCTTTCTTCTTCTGGAAGAAATATTGTATCCAATCTTTTGAGTCCAGACAGTGGAACTACTGAGTGGCTTTTGCTTTTTCACTTGCATTGATTTTCCAGGACACATCTAAAATAGTTTTACGATGGGGCAAGACATTTGGAAAGACAAACGTAGCTAAAATTACAGCATACGTTTTCTATTTATAAGTTAACGTTGAGCAGAACCAGAACAAAAACAAATTCTTAATTTCATAAAAAACTGCAGCTATTTAACTTCTCCTATGAATATACTGACCTTTACCCCGTGGTTGACTGTCTCTTCACCCTGTCTCTTTTATCTTTGACTTTTCTCCCAAATCTCTGGAGAGTAACAACCTCTGTGTTCAAGCGGGCTCATCCTACTCCCCCACATGTGTAATGTCTACTGTGAGGATGGCTCCATGTTGAACACACACCTACAGGGAGGCGGTCTGCTATCTTGGCTTTCTCCAGGTTTATGTTGACTTTCCACACGCAGTGGACTGAGGAAAGACACGCGGCACCATGGAACTCTGTCTTGGTGACCAAGTGGCTAGGGTCAAGATCATTCATTGGTATTCCCTGCTAGATCTAAAATTCTGGAATTTTTCCATGTTTGGTGAGAAAAGCAAGGATGACCCTGGTAGGAGCTGGTGTTTCTACTCTACATCAGCAGATTTTAAAAATAAAATTTACAGTATAAATAAGAGTGTAAACTTTGACTACTTTGTTTTGTAACCTAAGTCAAAACAAAAATGAACCAGATTTAAAGACATAAAATTACTTACAAAAGTATTGTTACTGCCCTCACTCACATCCGTATTTAGTACTCTTATTTATCATTGTCAAATTGAGTAGAAAATCACCTTTATTTATCCTGAATCTTTCTTTGGTCAATGCTTTATGAAACATACAGTTTGCTCTTAGTTGGTGATGGGAGAACTTAAAGTTTCCAATCATTCAGCTCCTTGTCAAAGCTTTCCAATCCAGCGTTTGCGTCTTCGTGTTATCAGATGCTGCCGTCCAAGGAGGGCTAAAAATATGATTTCGTGCCATAACCAAAGTGCCTACATGCTTACTTATATTATCAGAGAGAAGACAATGCCCTTAAAGCAAATCAGCACGTAGCTTGAGCTTAATATTATGCGTCAGGTATTGTGTCTGGAGCTATAAGGTGTCTGAAGACATGCAGGCATGATCAGGATTCGTAATTTAGTTGAAGAGACAGACTGTATCAAATTGCTCATGTTTTCAATGACAAAGGCATATTTACTTGAAAGTCGAATTAAATGTTCTACGAGTACTGAAGGAGAAGGTCCGCCCTCCGGTCCAGGGAGGCCGGGCTGAGTTCAGTCTCAGGGGCAGGCAGCACCGAACGGCTGGGGTGAGGGACCCGGCATTCCCAATAGGCTGAGGAAGAGGCGGGGGGCGGGGTAGAAAAAGTTGAAAAACCTGAATGTAGGAAAGGTAGAATCTATTCATAAAATAATAAGTTTGGTAGAGATTTTATGGAGAAAATAAAAATGAGGCACAAAGGCAATCCTGGTCAGATTAGAGGGTAAAGAATATTGAGTTATTGATTAAGGAGTTTTGGCTTCCACGGCTATACCTGGTTTTATCAAATTGTGTCCCGCTGGAACAAAAGCTTCAAAAGTTCTGAAAAGATGTACCACTGGAGAGAGGAAAAAAAACCCAAAACAGCTGCAGAGGCAATTTCATTTGAATTAAATTAATTTAATACTGAATGAAATAAATTAGCCTTTTCTCTTTAGAGATTATTCGCCTTTGTGAAAGTGCATTGTAAATTTCTAAGAGCACGGGGTGGGGGGTGGCTTAGCACACGGTATCTCACAGACCTACGGAAATGAAAAGGAAGGCTCGTGGAATACATGTCTTGAAGGATAAGTTAATGCAAATTGGTGACTGATTAAATATATGAAGTAAGAAAGAATGTAAACAAAAGTGAAAGACGTTGCTGTTGAGAGGTAATAAAAATCGTTTTCTAGCCACTGCCATCATTTGTTGAGCTGCTGTTACAGGCTGAGCTCGGCAGGTGAGGGGCTGGGATTCAGGAGTTGAAGCAATTTGTCTAGGGTCATATAGATAATTCGTGGTTGTCACAAGAGTGCAATCACAGTATAGTGAAATGATTGATGGGGAGACACCAAAGACATCAGCGAAAGGATGTGGAGTTCCTTTAATCACTAAGGATGTAGACGCTTATGGTACCAATTACACAAGGCAGGAGGCTCCAGGACATGCTCCCTGAGTCCAGATGGAAGACCAGGTGCAGCCAGTACCTGCTACACAGGGGACGGTCCTGCCAGATGAGCTTTCTTTTTCTTTTTTTCTTTTTACGAAATTTATGTGACCATCTGCAAATCACTGGTACGAAATAACCGCAGCAGATTCCTGAATGCTTATTGTGGGTCCCTGTGAATCAAAGGTCAACCTCTAGGAATGGCATGGCTCCAAGGGCCCAGGCAGTAGATCCACCTGAAGTCCGTTCTTATTCCCAGTCACTGGGAGAGGTGGGATTTAAGTCCTGGTCCATTTTGTCTCAAACCCTTTCCCCCTCCCTACTCAATGCTGGTTTTGTGCACCAATGAGAGAGGGGCAAAACCCTCAGCATGCCATTGTTTGCTGGTCTTCCCCGTTCAGGTCTGTGGGAGAGCTTGACTTCATAGCTTGGACATCGAAGTGCCCCTGTGGCTTATCTGACCTTTTCTAAGTCCTCCCTGCAAAAGAAAATCAGTACATGTTTTAAGGAGTCCACTGTGCATCCAACCCGTGGGCGGCGTGCTTGAAGCAGAGATCTCTCAGGGGTTGCACGTCTTGGTCCAAGGCGGCTGAGACGACATTGCTCTCACACAGACCTCCTACGCGTTGCCAGGACAGACCCTCCTTCCAAAACAAGATCATCAAAATGAGTTTCAACAGGCGCTGTTCGAACTCCTGACGTGTACTTCCTTATTTTATCTCAGTCGTGGGATGAAAGATAATGGGGTAATAGGGCCAGTACCCTCACTTTTTTTTTTTTTTTAATCTGAGTAACACAGAGGGCCAGTAATGTTTCCAAGTTCATGTACTTGGTAAAGGGAAGAACGGAAATCTAGGGGGTTCGACCTCCAGCTTCGTATCCGAAATGCCTGCGCTCAGCTGGAATGCCCCACCAGCGCTACTCTCTGCTCTCTGACGCCTAGAAATCTTACGAGGCTATTTTTGCTGTTACTCCCCCTTTCTCCTTGAGGCTCCTTTTTCTTTGCCTTTTTTTAAATGATGTTTAAGCTTGATGTCCCCCCTTCAGTGACAGGGCCTGTCTTCAGGGCTCACACTTTAAGTTTACAGAGTTATCATGCGTTTCTCTGTTTCTTCCTTTTTATTCTAACCATGCCCACAGTCTTACAACTCTTTAAAACAAATATTCTCTTTTCTCCTGTTGAGAAACTTAGACGTGTGCTGTTGGGAGGTGGAGGGATTCATCTGTGGACATTCGAAATTGTGCAGAATTCCCTCTCCGTTAATAACTTTAATTACAATTTTTTCCCTACTTCTCTAAATTGCATCTCATTTTTTTCCTTATAAAGCCCGTATCTCCTGAGCTCCTGCTGTGTGCTAGGCAGTCCGTTGGTAACATGAAGAGAAATAAGAAATTGTCCTCATCTTCAGGCACTCAGGGTGTCTGTGGACCGACCCACATGTGAGAGGACGTTCAAGTACCTGGGGACGGAGGATTCAACGCAGGGCTTTGGGGGCTGAGAAGGAATTCTCTAATTGGAGAATGAAGTGAAGGGCAGACCTGGGGGTGTGACTGTATGTGCTAACGATGGAGCTGGGAGGTGCCCTGGTGCCCTGTGGGAATTAATGGACTCCCGCTGTGTGGACAGCACAGAGCGCATGTAGAAGCGTGGAAGGAAGTGACCACAGACCAGCCTTATGTGCCATGCTACAGTTGGAGCTGAAGTCTGCAGGTGACGGGAACCCCGTTTTCCCAGCCTCAGTCTTTGTATGGATACCTTAGCTCGGACAGGTCTCCCCTCCTTTCTGCTCACGAATAACGTCCGGAGTAACGCCGGGCAGGCTCAGCAGCGCACGCAGATTCTGATTTCAGGAAAAAAAAATCGATCCCTTTACCTTTCAAAATGAGCAAAACCTGCAGCCTTTACTAAACAAACCAGCGGTGGCTGTGGTGACATGGGTGGGTCAGGACAGAACCAGTGTCTCTACCAGTCGCACTGCACAGTTTTCAGAATCAGTCTGACTGCCACACATGGAACATTGGTCTAGTGACAATAAGGACTTACTAAGTGAGGCCCTTTTCTGAGCGAGGGCGTCTCTGGGGACACTTGGAGACAGTCCACTTCGTGTGGGTTTGACTCATTCGGACAACCCTTGCCCTTCCCCAAACCGTCGTGTGTCTGTCTGTCTGGGCTGCTACTCAGAAGCTATGTACATTTTCTGGAAAGCGACATACATTTTCTATCCAAATTTATAAGTAAAAATTATCATCATTTTTTTCAAACTCTATCTTGATGCTGTCTTTATAAATCCATTTTATTGCCTGCCCTGCTCAAACCCTTTTTTAGAAAAGCTGACATACCACAGTCCTGGGAAGGCGCCCGACCTCACAGCCTCCGCCAGCTTCCCAGTCGCTGCTTGAGCATCTGATCAGGGACAGCCAATCCCTGTGCTGATTGGTGATAAAGCAAAATCTCTTTTTTGATACTTTCTTTAAATGAAAAGAGCTGGAGTTTGTAGACAGCAATGTAAACATTGATTCTTTTTACCAGTCCTTATGTTGAAATAATCTCCCCTAAACTTCCTTCAGCCTAGCATTTTTAGACTCAGCTGAGTGAGAACACACACAGGCAGTGTTGGTTTTGCGGGGGTCTGTTCGTGAATTTAACGGATCGGTATTTTGTTTCCAGTGTGTGTGGGGGTGAGTTTTTGGTCGTAAAACCTAATCCTCTATGGCATGGGCTGAGTCATTTCTAAATAACCTTTATAAAATGTCTATACCTATTTTGCCAGGGTGGTGGCACAAAACCAGATGAAATACGTCCCATATCAAATTATATTTACCATGTTTTTAATACGTCGACTCCCTATTGTCGTCTTAAGTCAGGCATGACTGTCAGCTTCCTATCATGGCCGAATCGGTGGCGGCCTGGGCTTGTTGCCAGGCTGCAGGTCCGTAGGCAACACGGTTATGACTAAAGGCAGTCGAAGTGGGCACGGCCTGGAGGTGCTGCATAACTCACTTTTCTTACCGTATACGCGTATTTATGTAATTCCAAGAAATTAAATGAATGTACAGAGTTGCTAATGCCGTGAGACAGTTTACTTAAATGAGGAGCCACCCAGGTGGGAGCCAATGCATATCTTTCCTTGGTGTCCAGATAGGCCGATCACTGCAGCTGAAACGGCCACACGAAATGGTTGTGCAGTTGTCGTCCGCTCATGGCTCACGTGTGGACCGCTGATGCTCGTTGTGCGTAGAGTTTGAAGGGGAAGAATAGGATGTGATATGACATGCGTGAGCGCTCTTTCTTTTCAGTTTTGCTAAAAGGGAGGCAAGACCTGGTGTCTTCCACCGGGCAACACCTTGGAGTTAGTTGTTTCTGGTTTCAGTGCACTTTAACGTCACCTTTCCACACCCTTTTCTTTCTTTGGATTTATCAGTTCCATTCTTATACTTCAGGGACTGGTCTGGCAGGGACACACCAGACCCTCGAGGTCCCACTGGGCTCTGACGTGGGGCGGTAGACAGTCTGTCACCCCCTGCCGACCACCGCCTCCTGGGAGCGTGCAGTGTAGGCCGCACTGAGTGCATGAGATGTTAGACAAGGCCACATAATAGCAGGGATCAGCCGAGAACAAAAATGTCTTTGCTTTATTTAGAGTATCATTGTGGAAGGATGAAAAGCTATAAGTCA